>PVIJ01014337.1:0-41206 GCA_004024925.1 Scalopus aquaticus | reverse complement strand
CCCCCCCCCCCCAGTGTCTCTCTCCTATTTGGTTTCCCTATAATCCTGTTATAAGTGAAACCATTCGATATTTTTCTTTTTCTTTCTGGCTTATTTCACTGAGTATGATCCCCTCTAATTCCATCCATGTCGCTGCAAATTGCATGTGTTTATCTTCTTTCCATGCTGAATAGTATTCCATTGTGTATATGTACCACATCTTCTTGATCCAGTCATTTATTCTTGGACATCTGGGTTGCTTCCATACCTTTGCTATTGTGAACAGTGCCGCAATGAACATACGGGTGCATGTATCCTTTCGGATTAGTGTTTTTGTGTCCTTTACGGGAGGCGTGCGATCAGCCCGAGGTTATCTAGAGTTACCAAAGCCGCCGGCACCTACCGCCCGGCCGGAGCCTGACGAAGGCTGACCGGGTTGGTTTTGATCTGATAAATGCACTCATCCCGATCAGATTCTTTACCCAATGTCTACCTCAGAGTCTGGCCAACAGCTGACAAACAAATGGATGTAAAAGCATTCTTTTAAAATTTGAGTAACATTGAATTTGGTTTCTCTTGCTTGCAAATTTCCTATATGCACCAATTTTGCTTGACATGTAGCACTGCTACTCTGACCATTTTACAAATAATTTTAGCTAATTATTTATACATAACAGTTTATATATTTAAACTAATTTCATTCTCATAATTCTGTGAAGTGGGTTAATTTTATTATGTCCATTTTATAGATGAGAAAACAGAGGCATAGAATGTCAAAATGAACTGCCCATGGCCAACACCTTAAAAGTGATGGAGCCAGATTCAGCCCCCACATGGCTCCAACCTGTGCTCTCAACTGCTGTGGCTACTCCATTGCCAACTGTTTTAATACATGCCCATTACAGGACTGTGGGGGAAAGAGGGGCAATGTTGGAATCTAGTGCATGTTAAGCATCTCTTCACAATACGGAGCTTCAGAAAAGGCTTCGAAAGTACAGATTGGGGAAATGAAATCACATTAAAGACACAGTTTAGCTTTAAATGTTAAACGAACCCATTTCCCCAGTAAAGAATGCTATGCTATGCAATGTTGGATTCCATTTTCCTATGTTACTGCTTGCTGTCCTTAAAGCAAGTCACCCATTTGTTGTTCATAAAATGGTAGTCCCTAACCCAATTTTTCACGTAGCCCACATTCTCTAGATGTTGAATGATATTTGATGAATTAGTGTACAGTGGACAAACCCACAGGCTGCTTTCCTGAAAGCGAATCTGTGCAGACCCGCCTGACTCCTACAGGCCAGCACGATGTCCTTGCCCCAGCCCAGACCCAGAGGACAGCTCAGCCTGGCTCACATTCCTGTTAGGCAAAGGCACTACTCTCAAGGGAAGCCCTTCAGGTCCTCTGACCTCAGCATTTCCACCCCCTACTGCTCTGGACACTCCTTTCCCACTCCTCCCCTCCCTTCTAAAAGTTTCCGCCCTATGTCTTCTATTGATAGAAACAACCTCCCTGCCATAGTAAACAAATTCTCATCTATAACACCCTCTAATTTCCCTCATTACACTTATCTATTTTCTCAATTCTTCCATCCCATTCCCCATTTATTTTAGGCATTATCCACTGGTCAGTTTTTCTCTCTACTCAGAGTCCTGTCAATTCAGAGTACAAGGACCTACCCACCAAGTAGCCAATATTCCCAGTTCCTGCATGCTTTCTTCTCCAAGCACTTTGTTTTCTCTCCATTAATCACATCAGTTAACTGCTCTGGTTGCATCCTAGACATTGCCACCACTAGAAACCGCCCGCTCTCTCTTCTGTCCCCCTCTCCTCCCTCCTACTCCTATATCTTTCTCAATCTCCCATATTTTTCTCACTCTAACTACAAACTCTGATCAAATATATTTTCCTTTCTATTTTCATCTTCAGTTACTCTCACTGTATTTGTTCTTCATTATTAAACACAACTGTTTTCTTTTGGCCTTATCAGTTCTTTGCTATTTCCTTCCTTTACTAACCATCAGTTCAATCCCTCTCTTACCAATACCATTGCTATTTCTTTATCCCATCCACTTTAGTCCAGCCGCCCAACTGTTTCTTCTGTTCCCTTTCAACACATTCCACATCAGCCTTCCTGCCGCCAATCTTGTTCTCCTCCAACCCATTCTCCAATGTTAGAGTGACTTTTCTAAAATGCACATCTAGCCATAGTGTCCCCCAACTGAAATTCTCCTATGATTTCTCATCACTCTCAGAGTAAAGTCCAAATTCTTCCATTGGTTTAAAAGTCCCTCCTAACCTAACTCCTCCTTACCAGGAAGCTTATCACTCACCCCACCACATTCCCCCAATACACACCTTTCTATACTCTAGCCATGTTTTTTGGACACCACTGAAAAGATTTCTCATTCTTCAGAGGACACAGGAAGTGATAGTCTCTTCTCATTTTTTTCAGCTCGATAACATCAACACTGAGTATTCAGGACAAGGAGATTTTAAGAACTTGGATTATTGAGGGCAACGATACAAAGTCAACCAGTCCTAGACTCCCCTTATCCTGGACCTTCCAGGTGTGTGAGACAATATTTCTCTTCTTATATAAGAATATATTTCCTTTCACATGAGATAATAAGTTTCCTTTTCTTTACCCATTTAAGTGAGAATTTTCTGTTTTTTACATGCAATATATTCTCTTTTTTTAGGTTTTTTTTTAATTTTTAAATGTTTTTTATTTCTATCTTTTACATTATTGTGTATTCCCCACCACCATTATTGTGGGTTACCCACCACCAATTCACCTGTGAGCCATCACCATGGATATTCTTAAAGGTATTGAAAATGAAAAGAGAAGCGTCAGGGCAGTAGCCGAAGGAAAGAGGACAGAATAGAGCGAAGTTCAAAACGAAGGCAGGTGGTACCGGAATTCCTTATCATGTGACAACTTCAAAGGAGTGCAGTCTATCTAGCTTGAAAGTTATGGGGAACAACCTCAACTTTGCTCTTATCAGCTGTCTAGAATAATCAATGAACTTGACCTGTTGCATCTAATTTATGATGCCTCAACTTTAGATACATTCCTCCAATTGTTTCTCTACCTAACCCCTAGACTGCTAAGCACAGCTAGAGGGAAAAAATGTGCCATTTTACCAGCAGGTTTTACTACAAATCCATACTTCCTAACTTCTATAGTGACTTCATTGTCTAAAAATGTTTTGTGTTGCAGGTGAAGAATTAATATTTGTCTCTTGTAAACTAAAAAGTCACCCAAAAGGAGGGATAAAATAAAATGTGAAGATTAGTGTGTAACCTTCTAGACTTTTCTGTAGATGCATGTATATTTATATGCATGTGCAGATATACACTCAAATACATACACATGTATTGACACAGAGAAATTTCTGTTTGGTTTGGTTTTGAATGAAGAAACAAAGCTACTCTCTCATGGAAGTAAATCGGTAACATCCACTATGTAGCCTGCCAGATATATAATACGCATACACCAATCTTTAAAATTGTAAATTTTTTTTGGAAACAGCATAAGTGCTCAAAGACAGACAAGTGGATTAAGAAAATGTGGAATACTACTCAGCTATAAAAAGATAAACACCTTATTTCTTTGAGAAGAAAGTACAGATAACTTTCACTTCTAAACCCATTAATTATTGAACTTATTAAATAACCCAAGTTTTAACTTTTTAGTATTTGATACATGTAAAATTATAAACGATGTGTTCATAATGAAAAACATGAGAAATGGCAAAAACTTGTCATTTATTGAGCACTTACCATAGGGTAGACACACTGTGCCTATACTTTACACATAGTTTTTCATTTTATCCTAACCAAGTGTGGTAACTATAACCACACCTATATTGCAAATTAGGAAACTGAGGATTGGAAAGTCCAAGTAACTAGCCCAAGGACACCTAGCCACTAAGTGTCAGGACACAAATACAGATGTGCCTCAAACCTCAGCCCATGCTCTTCACTGCCACTCTATACAAGAGGCCACCATAAAGAAAACACATCTCTTTGTGTATCACTCTGCAAAGAAGTTTCCCAAAGTACATATATGTCTCCTTTGTTTGACCAACAAATTCTGACAAATGGGGAATTCATTCTAAGAAAATATTATTTTTCCCTCTCCAACACCCCTGCTGTTGAAGAATCTGTAATGTTCTCCAAATACTCTATTTGCTGAATTAATTTCCCAGCCTCCTTACAGATTAGCCTTGGTTGATGGGTTATCAGTAGCAGAACATGTGTCCCTAGCAGGAAGAAACAGTGAAAGGCCTGTGCATAATTTTCCAGTATTTTTCCTTTCCCGTTATAATTGAGCTAGACACATGTTCCAGATAAGAATGTAATATTGTGAAAACATCATCAGATTGGGTCCCTGTGGACTGTATACCCCCTCCTTCTATTGACTCATGATGAACATGTAGCATGAGTGAGAAACAAATCATTATTGTATTGAGCCACTGCTAATTGGAGGCCAACTTGTTATTGAAACATAACCCAGCCTATGCTCACTAATACATCTGCCAGATAGCAAATAATATTAAATAGAACAAAAACTTTTACTGCAGCATTAAAATAATTAAGATTATAAATGTCTAACAAATAGTCAAATAAACTATTATGCAAGTCACCAGGTAATGAGTCTGCCAATAAAAATAATTGTGATAATTATGATATAGTATTAAATGGAAAAATCAGATTATACTTTGTATCTTCTTTGACATACATTCTAAAACAAAGTATCCATATGTACATAGTGGACTATGGAATTAACAGGCCTGGGAAAAAGTAAAGCCAGTTTTTAAAAATATTTTTTTATCGAGGTAACACTGCATTACAATATTTTTCAGGTGTGCATCATTACAGATTATTATCTATATATACTACATTGAATTCACTAATAAAAATCTAATTCTATCTTTTGCTATCCATTTGACTCTTCTTTCCCAATTTATTCACGCTCTTTCTGCCTTCCTGTCTGGTAATCACTAATTTGGTTATATAGTCTAAAAGTTTATGTTTGTTTTATTTAGTTCACTTGTTTGGTTGGTTTCTTTCTTTATATACTACACATGAGTGAAATCATGCAGTGTTTGTCTTTCTCCATCTGATTTATTTCACTAAACATAATACCCTCTAGGACCTTTCATGTTGTTGCAAATAACCCTAGTTCTTTTTTTTTTTTAATAGCCGAATAGTATGTTATTGTCTTCTTTATCCATTAGTCAATTGATGGGCACTTGGGTTGTATCCAGCTTTTGGCTATTGGAAATAATGCTGTAATAAACATGAGGGTACATATATCTCTTTGAACTAGTATTTTGTATTTTGGGGAAAAATACCCAGAAGTGTGATAACTGGATTAGTATTATTTCTACTTTTAATTTTTGGGGGGACTCTCTGTACTGCTTTCCATAATGGCTGCACCAAAGTATATTCCTACCCACTTGGTTCTTTTGTTTGGGATAATAGCCATTCTCACACATGTGAGTGATAGCTATATCTCATTGTTGTTTTGATTTGCATTTCCCTAATAATAAATGATGATGAGCATTTTTACATGTGCCTGGTGGCCTTCTGTATGTCTTCTTTGGACAACTGTCCAGATCCTCGGCCCGTTTTTTTTATTCAGATTGTCAATTTTTTTTTGTCGTTCAGTTTATGAATTCTTTATATATATTGGGTATTAACTCTGTTGGATGTAAGATCTGCAAATATGTTCTTCCATTGAATAGGATTTTTTTCTTTTTTATAATAGTTCTTTCACTGTGCAGAAGCTTTCTAGTTTGACATAGCCCCATTTATTTATTTTTTGCTTTTGTTTCTCTTGCGGTTGAAGTCAAGTCCCCAAAGACATCTCTAAGATTGATGTCAAGAAGTGTTTTGTCTGTTTTTTCTATATATTTTATGATTTCAGGTGTTACATCTAAGTCTTTAATCCATTTTAAATTAATTTTTGTGTGTGGTGTTAGAAAGACATTGCTGTTTTGTGAGTTGTTTATAAAAGAATGTGTTAAGATTGAGCCTTTTCTATTACATAGCACATAAAATAATACTTTCCTTTAAATAAAATAGTTCTTAAAGTAAAATATTAGGCATATTAGAAAACCAAAATAGAACAGTTAGAGTAAAGGAGAATCTTAAGTCAATAACATTTGTTTTATATAATTATATTTCATAAAAAGAAAAAATACCCTGACAATTTAAACATTCACACACAATAAACATCCTCAGGAAGAATTTAATTAAAAGCAGATTCTTTTCTAGCACTTCTTATCGCTGAAAAAACAAAACCTGCCTGGCTTGTCAATATAGAAACAATATTTTAGGATAAAGTCTCCGTGTTCCCCTCCCCAAACTACTGCCCACCTGGTTTTTGACTTTTGAAACATGATTTTAATTCTCTCTTGTTAGAATGTTCTTTGTCAAACCACAAAAAAAAAAAAAAGATGAATATCCAAGAGGTGCCATAGAGGAAATCCTGAGTGTAGGCCTGTTTCTTACGTGCTTGTGCAGAACCCATGTGGCACGATGCACTTGCAAGTGAAAGCACTAAAGGGAGAGTCACCTGTTTAATTATAAACAGCTGTTATTTCCAAGTTTCAACGTAAGACAAGTTCTTTCACAGTGAATCTTATCCCAAATGGAATATATGACAGCATTGGCTTCTCGTATCTGGCATCCCAGTTCCGCTTGAACCATTTGAGATTGGGGGCAAGCTTTGCTTTTCCCTAAGATTAAATGTTTATTGTGTAATACACAGGTAGGCTTGAAACAGAATTCTAGATTTGGCTTTAATGAGTCAACATGAAAAATAATAACAATGACTAAGAAAAATCAAATAAGCCTACGCAGACCAGGCAACTGGGAAACATCCATGTCTTTGGGATTTAGTTACCCATACATGAGCTTGTGGAAAGAATGAAGCAATCTCTTCTCGGAGACAGGTTTCAAGGGTCATCTTCAAAGAAAAACAAATCACAAATGAAAAACACCCTCTGGAGAAAATCAAGAAAATGCCTGCTCTTGTCATAGTCATTTCACCAACAACATTTCATCAACAACAATGCTTTACTTTCAAAGAGTTGAGTAAAGAAATCTGTTTATTTATTCAAAATTAGAACTTAGATTGAAATGCAAATAAAAATTACTCCTTGTGAAACTGAAGTACAAGTCAAAATATCATTAAATGATACTAAAAATAGAAGATATAATATTAATAATTTGAGAAGGCTTGACATCATTGCCCATGTTTAAGATAATATTCTATTAAAATTTTTTTTAAATCATCGATGTTATTTAGTCATTTGAAAAAAGAGGTTTATGCGAACACTATTGATTGCCTACCCGACAAGCAGTTCCTCCTTCATCTTTGCTAAGAAAACCTCAGTTGGATTCCTTTAATTATGTGTTGTTAAGAGATAGTATTCCACCAAAGGTGGGAATTTTATGGGGACTACACCTGAGAGGAGAGAGCAAATATTGTACAAAAACGAACAATGATGTAATATATAAATAAATAAATAAATAAATTTTTAAAAAGAGAGATGGTATTCCAAACATGGAAATAAGCCTGTATTTCAATGTCTAACATGCTCAACCAAACAATATCTAAAAAATTCCCTGGGGAAATATACATTTATTTGACTTACAATTTACTCTTGTCTCTGTAAAGATGATATTAATTTGTAGAACATTAACAAGGTGCAGGGAATTTCTGTCTGGTAAAAAAGATAACCTCTAAGGTTACAGTTTTATAGTTCTGTAGGATATTAATGAATGTTATAATTAATTTGGCAATTGTATTCCAACATTCTTTCTTCCCTTGACTCTAAAACTTTCTCTTTACCACCTTTGAACCGGCACTACTGTTTTGTGGCTCCCTCATTAAGGAGTTATCTTTGACATGCGTTCACTCTGCACTTGTATAAGAGTCTTGTGTTTAACCATTTGAAATTTAAATTTGACAGTATCCAGTCCCTGAGAATGAATTGTGATTAGTCTCAAAGAACTGCAGCATCCCCATACGCATTTGCTACTAATTGTTCTAGGGGTGGGTATATAGACCCGTTCTGACTAATGAAATATAAAATGAAGTCTGCTATAGCCTTCTAGGAAAAAGGAAATGTTTTCTCTGAAAGAAGGATAATGAACAAAATACCTCTTCTTATACCACCTTCCATGTTTCTTGCTTAGGATAGTGTCATATAAAACTGAGGTAGTCATCTTGCAACCATGAAAAGAGGCATCACTGAATACACTGAATGTAACGAGCAGATGAACCCAAGGAAGACCCAAATCCTTGACAACATAACTGAATTCATAATTGACCCTAAACCATCTAGTTCTAGATTTCTAATTGAATAAGCAATATAAGTCTCCATGACATTAGATATTATTGTTCTGTCATGTACAGCTAAAAGTATTTCTAACTTATATAGAAAATAACAGAAATAAATAAAATACAAAGATATATTATTTGAGTTTTTAATTGCTACATTGTAATTTTTCATGAAAATTGAGCAAATACTAAAATTTCTGTGGAACCACCAAGGACCACAAATAGCCAGAGCAATCCTGAGGGATAAAAAAGCCAAAATGGAGGTATCATGCTCCCCAACTTCAAACTCTACTACAAAACTATAGCAATCAAAACAGTATGATGTTAGAATAAAAACAGACATGCAGGTCAATGTAACAGAATAGAAAGCCCAGAAATAAAGCCACATATATGGACAGCTAATTTATGAAAAAGGAACCAAGAGCACACAATGGAAAAAAGAAAGTGTCTTCAATAAACGTGTTGGGAAAATTGGACACTCACAAAAAGAAAGAAAATGATATCCAGAATTAGTTGTTTTTTTAACTTTATACTACCCCAAAATACAATCAGAAAGTCTAGAGGCAACCCTGAACCTACCACACTATGGCAGTTGGCCAGGGGCTATGGAGTATAGGGGTAAAATGAAAATAAATGGTCTATTATCCAAAAATGTTCAGTCCATTTCGGGAAGGATATTCCAAAGCCATTTCTTGAAATAAGAGTATTTACTTGGTTGTCTAACTTTCCAGCCTTGACTGTCTAGCTCACACTGTCTATAGCAGTTCTATAACTCTTTTGGTCTGACACACCCTCATTTTGCTGCTGTTTCAGCAAAATTGCTTTTGTTAGGTACTCTATGAACACTGTCATCCATTACTTTAGTTAGTTCAGAGTTTACAGGTGTAAATTATATTGTACTCTCTATAATAAACTTAATTACAGACATTTCTGGTAACTGTGATTTTCTTCTCAAAGGTGACAGAATTCTTTGAATTTCCCAGCAATGGACACACATTCTGATTAAACAATGAAAATACTTTATATTTTTTAATATTTTGAATCTGAGAGAATCTTTACAAAAGTATCAAGTAATTTTGATTAATGCTTAAGTGAGAAATTTATAGAGATAGAAGGGGTCTTTAAGAGATCATTCAATCCTACTCTTGGTTTACAGAGGGGGAAACTAAGGTCCAGGGGAATTTTATCATTGACCATTTTAAAATGTAAGTGCTTTCATGTTCTCTAAACCAATAGAAAAAGAGAACCTCCAGGTCTTTTATCCATTTTGAGTTGACTTTTGTGCAGGGTGTGAGGTAGTAGTCTAGCTTCATTTTTTTGCATGTGGCTGTCCAGTTTTCCGAGCACCATTTATTGAATAGACTGTCCTTGTTCCACTGCATTTTCTTTGCTCCTTTGTCAAAGATTAGTTGTTCATAGATATGTGGCTTTAATTCTGGGTATTCTGTTCGGTTCCATTGGTCTTTCTGTCTGTTTTTGTTCCAGTACCATGCTGTTTTAGTTATTATGACTCTGTAGTATATTTTGAAATCAGGGAGTGAAATTCCTCCATTTTCTTTCTTTTTAGTTAGGAGGGCTTTAGCTATGGGAGGTTTTTTGTGATTCCATATGAATTTCATCAGTAGTCGATCTATTTCTTTGAAGAATGTCACTGAGATTTTTATTGGAATAGCATTGAATCTGTAAATTGCTTTTGGTAGGATCACCATTTTGATAATGTTAATCCTTTCAATCCATGAACAAGGGATGCCTTTCCATGTTCTTGTGTCTTCTTGTATTTCTTTCAACAGTTTTGTAGTTTTCTTTGTATAAGTCCTTTATGTCTTTTGTTAGATTTATTCCAAGATATTTGATGTTTTTGGTTTCGATTTTGAAGGGGATGGATTTCTTAATTTCTTCTTCTTCAGATTGGGTGTTTGCATAGAGGAATGCTACTGACTTTCGTGCGCTGATTTTGTATCCTGCTACTTTACAGCAAAAGAGACATTAACCAAAACTAACAGACACCCTACCAATTGGGAAAAGATTTTTGCACACAATACATCTGATAAAGGACTGATAACAAAAATTTACAAGGAACTCACACAACTCAACAAAAACAAAGCCAAAAACCCAGTCAAAAAATGGGCAGAAGAGCCCATTCAAAAGGCACTTCTCCAAAGAAGAAAAGCAAATGGCCAACAGATACATGAAAAAATGCTCAACATCACTTATAATCAAGGAAATGCAAATCAAAACCACTATGAGATACCACCTCACACCTGAGAGGATGGCACTCATTAAAAATACAGGCAACAACAAATGCTGGAAAGGATGTGGAGAAAAAGGAACTCTTCTACACTGCTGGTGGGAATGTGAACTGGTCCAATCACTATGGAAAGCTGTATGGCAATTCCTCAAACTCCTAAACATGGAGCTCCCATATGACCCAGCAATCCCACCTTTGGGAATTTACCCAAAGGACACAGAAACACTAATCCGAAAGGATACATGCACCCGTATGTTCATTGCGGCACTGTTCACAATAGCAAAGGTATGGAAGCAACCTATATGTCCAATAATAGATGATTGGATCAAGAAGGTGTGGTACATATACACAATGGAATACTATTCAGCATTCAAAGAAGATAAACACATGCAATTTGCAGCAACATGGATGGAATTAGAGGGAATCATACTCAGTGAAATAAGCCAGAAAGAAAAAGAAAAATATTGAATGGTTTCACTTATAACAGGACTGTAGGGAAACCAAATAAGAGAGAGACACTCAGCAGGGGGAGGGGCAGAGGGGGGGGGGGGGGAGGGGAGGATAAGGGCACAAAATGGAATAGAAAAGAACACAAGGGACCATGGAGATGGATCACGGGTGAATTGGTGGTGGGCTACCCGAGAGGAATACAAAATGTAAAAGACATAAATAACAATAATTAAAAAAAAAAAGAAAAAGAGAACAAGCTTAAGAAATGGTATTTCTTATTCCAGGGCTGCATTGCCTTCTTCCAAATACTCCAGCATGGGGGAAGGGTGTTCCAGGAAGCAGTGGGTAACAGTAAGAGCTGTACTAGATGCCTGTGGTGCCCCCCCTCCATGTCTTCTGGCATGCACCTGTAAAGGTCAAAAGTTACTTAGTGTAAACACCTATAGCTCTCTGGTCAGTCCACCTGAATGGTAATCTAGAAGGGCAAAAAGTTAACACCCTTAGAATTAGTCTTCAACCAATGAAGTACTGGGGGCTCATGCCTTTCTAGGGTAACCAACTTATTCCAGGTTGCCCAGGAATCTCCTGGTTTTAATGCTAGAAGTCCCAAATCCCAGGAAAACCCTCAGCACCAGGGTATCCCGGACAATTGGTCACACTAGGTGGAATAACTCTGAGGCATGTTGTTCATTGTGTCCCAGAGTTCCCCAGTATGACTGATCTTTGGTTGCTTGATAATGCTCTTTTTATGCTTCTTCTTCCCTTACCTGTCTTACTTCTTCTCTTAATGCTTCTTCTTCCCTTCTTCCCTTCCTTTACCTGTCTTACTTCCCCCATCAATATTTCTTACAGTTGCCTGAAAAATAAATTATGCACATTTGAAATCGTTACATCAGGATTTACTTTAGGGAAACTCAAACTGAGATAATCTTGCATATTTCTGGAGAGCTTACTACATATCAAGCACTATCCTAAATCCTTTACATATCTTAATAAATATTTAATCTTCATAATACTCTGAGGTCGGTAGTATTATCATCCCCATATTACAGTAGAAGAAACAAAGGACAAACAGAGGTTTAAGTCCTTCACCCACACTCAGCCAGCCAGCAAGTGGTAGAATTGAGATTTGAATCTAGGAAGTCTGACTCTAAATCCTACATTTGTAATTACTACCCTATACTCTGGGGTGGAAAACCAGACTTGCTTAGAAACATCACCAGATAATTCTTCCAGAGAACATGTTCAATAAATGGCGTGAGTCGACCATTTTTACATCTGAAGGGAAAGTAAGTTATAGAAGCATGTGTGGCAGGAGCCATGCGTGAGCCTAAAGGGCCATACTAGGAACTGAGAGAAGATGGGAATGCGCTGTAAGGGCCACGGCTGGTAAAGCGATCCCTAAGACCCTCAAAGCTAATATACAAAGGAAACTCTGCAATCTCAGGAAGCATTTGAGGGTAATCGGTCAGTGACCAGAATCAGGGGTTGCTCTTCAGCACACAGAACAGTTGGGCCGCCAGCCCAGCTCTGCCCTCATGTATGTACGCTGAAGTCCCAGAGCAAGCTGTCCTCAGGGCAACCGAGGTGTTGATGACCAGTGCCTTGGGTTCTCCCAAAAGCAGTGCTAAAGCAAGGATTCAGGGGCAAGTCGTTTACTTGGTAGGTGATCCCTAAGAGCATGAGTGAGAGAGTAGAAGAGTAAGAAAAGGAAGGAGGGAAACCGGCGGAAGGTGCACCCTCAAGTGGGTTGCGTCCATGGGCAGTAGTTGCTCCATCCCTCTGGAGAGCCTCAGAGAAGCAGCATGTAACATGTCTCAGAATTGTCCCAGTGAGGGTGGAAGAACTGGAGTGTATAGCGACCAAGTCCCTCCCTCATTGGTTAATAGTCACTCTTGGGGCATTAACCCCTCAACATTTCTTTCCAAGCGCACTCTTGGAATGAGAGAGCCTGGAATCCCTCCTGTAAGGAATTGTCAGGTGACCCCAGAGGTAGACCAAGGAGATGGGGAGGAGTGTGCAATGCAGTGTCTGCTACATTCATCTGTGGCCTGCTACCACGTTAAGTAACCGCAAGGACCAGAAACCCATCACAGCCAGCCAGAATCAGCAGTAAGGGAAGTAAAAGTTAACTCTAAGAGGTTTAGTTCTCATTACAAACCTGAGAGACTCTGAGAATTCCCACAGACATTTAGAATGAATCTGAGTGGCACTGGGGAGGAACCAAGAAAATACAATCTGGGAACTAGAAAAGTCGCATTAGTCTTATCTACAAACTATCAAACAGATCTTACATATACTTAGTCTTGCTGATAGACGCTTTCACTCATGTCCTGCTCAGAAAGCATTAGAAATATGTGTTCCCTCAAAATGACTCCCAATGCTATGATCCCATTTGCCAATGACTAATGTAACACAGATCAGCCTTATCCCTGCAACACCAAAGTCAGATAGACCCAACAATATCCCTATCACTCTTTATATTTTATTAACCTCACATTGTTCACTTAGTGACTGAGTCACAACTACTCACCCTCTGCCCAATTAATTCCAATACTAGAAACATACCATTTTCTTTTGCATGGGATGGTGAATAATGTAAAAATATAAGACTTCTGCATACCCATAAATGACCTTATGTTATACTAGGAGAAGTAAGTTACCTCTACAGAATATTAAAATATAGGCTATGGTGATTAAGTTCAAGGCTGTAAGCTGAAATGGTGCCGTCCAGTTAGCTAATTCTTGGCACAGAAGGACTCAGTTTTAAAAAATATATTTTACTAGTTGAATGATATCCTATAAAAACCTAGAGTTGCAAAGAAAAAGAATATTGGCTGTCAAAGCACTTGCTACTCAAAATGTGGTCCCTGGACCAGCAGCACTGACATCACTGGGAAACTTGTTATAAATGCACAATCTTAGGTCCACCCCAAGCCTGGTAAATTTGTCTTCCTTATAACAAGATCCCCCAGGTGAGGTATATAAAAGTTTGAGAAACAGTTACCTAGTTTCATTCTTTTATTTTACACATGAAGCCATTGAGATCCAGAGAGATGAAATGATTTGTTCACCTCTTAGATTTCATTTATTTTCCAAAGAACTCCAGAAAGAAAAGTGACCCTGTTAAGGTGAAGAAGAGGTGATACATAACAGGAAAATGCCAGGAAATGAAATATTAACAGAAGTAGCATAGAAATGAAAGAACTCTAATTTTAAATCAATTGAAATATCAACTGCATCATTCTTTGTTCATGAGATTACTTTTGACTTTCAATTGTTAGTTGAATCATGGTCAATTGTAATGAGGGTATGTCTTAAAATATAACTCTTGCTCCTTAATCCTGTTGTGCACACGTCATACAAATGTAGCTAGTTTGAGAATATCAGGTCACAAACTGAGGAATGCAAAACATGGAATTTTATTCTTCTCGAATTCAATTTCATTTCTATCTTGAGCCCCTCTCTTCTACCAAAACCACAATCTTAGCTAATTTGGCATCTCTCCCCTTTATCCCAGCTTGTGTCAAAGTTATGATTGCTTTTCCAGCATGCCAGTGCAGGGGCAGAGGGACTGATAATCTGGTTCTCAAAATCATTTGTCCACATGGGATCCTCAGAGACACCCATCATGCCATCTGGTCCTTGGTTCCAATCCATGTGAGTTAAAGCTAGCTGTCAAGCCAAGACTTAGTACAGTCTGTCTCCCTTTCTCCATCAGTCTTGGACACTGCTTTGGGGTCCCAGATAAATTGCTGCTTATGTGTCCTTTCAGGGTATCTAAAATCTTGGCTTACAAGAGCAGCAGTCACATACTTAAATATCCCTACACTCCAGGCAGGCTTGAAGCAGGCTGTGGCAACCTAGAGAATTCAGACCCCATATAAAGGGAGGGGGAAGACTGTTTCTTACTGTTCCAACCACCTGCTCTTTGCAGCCCCAGCATGTCAACATTTAGTATAATTTACTAGCCAATAGGTCTTCCTTTCCAGTCTGTATATGCCATAAGTGCAGGAAAAACTACTCAAGTCGTCTTCATACCACAGTGTACTGCCTGATATCCATTCATCCATATTCATTCATTCATTCATTCATCTATTCAACAAATATAGATTGAACATCTATCTTGCCCTATACATGTGTTGGACATTATAAATGCACAAAGTCCCTGCCATCATAGAGCTTGCATTCCTAAGTGGGGAAAACTGCCATTAAACAAGTAACAAATAAATGAATAAGATAATTTGCCTCTATTGCATAAAATGAAAAGCCATAATATTATAAGGTTAATGAGAAGTTTGGGTTAAAGTTAACTGTAGTCAGCTTACCAGGGGTTCAACTATGAGACCCAGGGGTTCAGCTCTGTGACTCAAGTCTGTCTCTATGCAAGTCACATTTTGGCATCTCCTAAGGTTATTGTCCACTTATTAGCTCAAGGGAGAGACTCTGTTTTGTGAGTACAGAGCCCAGCAGCGTTTCCCTGTCTGCTAGCCATATTTTGGAAATTCAGGCACCTATCTCCACTTCACAGTTGCCCCAGAGATGGTAGCCTGGAATTTCTCACCAGACCTCACCTACCCTACCCTCCATAACACTTTCTATCCACTCACACTCTCAAGGGAATAGCAAGTCAGCCCATCTCTGGGTAAGAAACATGGCTGGGAGAAGGATTGGTGCTAGTCACTAATATAAATTGAAGTAATTGTAGGGTCTTGTAGGTCTTAGTGTCATAAAGTTTGCTGTATTTTTCCCCAGTAATTTTTAGTAGTTCTTAGGGCTTCTCCTTTACCCATTTAATCATTTTCAACCATGCCCCCAAAGTATGGTAGAACCAACATAAAGCAATTAGTTACTATTCATTTTAATTTTAAAATAAAAGCTTTAAAGTCTTTTCAGGGAAAATGACCTAAAAAGCAACGTGTCTTTGATTTACAAGAGCTAGGTTTCTGGAGGAAAAGAGTTTAGAGGGGCCTCCCCCGTGGCGCAGCGGTTAGGCACTGCGCTGTGGAGCTGTCGGCAACAGCCATGCAGTTCGACACCGGGCTGGGGAGATTCCCACATGGTGCGGCAGACCGCTCCTGCCTCGCCTGCTGCTCCCCTCAGCAGTGTGTTTCCGTCGATCTGCCTGTTCTGTTCCCCTGGTGAACCCTCTCGCTGCCCCACACTTCTGGCCTGTACCCCAGCTTGTATGCATAAGTAAATCAATCTTTTTTAAAAAAAGAGTTTAGAGATTATAATAAAGTGGCTTTCAGAATCCAGAGTCTGACAGGGGAAGGCCAGAGTTTTCATCTGAACCATTTGTTGAATCCTGTGTGATGATGAGAGCATTTTCCAACCACATAGAGAAGAAAAGCACCTTACAGAATGAACCTGACTAAGATTAGGGGGAAAGGGCAAAAGAGTTTGGTGTAAGGGTACGGATTTGTTCTTTCAGTTACTCCCTACTCTTCTCTGCTACCCCCACCCCTCATGTACAAACAAAAGTCCATAGGGAAAGGATGATAAAACTCCCCAGATAGGTTTGGAGAAATGAATAAGGAAGAAGCTTTATGTCTCACTTTCCTCTTCTGGGGATGTGCCTCTTGCAAAGCTCCAACCAGCAGCAGACCCAAAAGGGTTCTAGGTAGGTTGTATCTAAGCAGAGAAAACTAACATGGCTGTGTACATTCATTCCCTTTCTCCTTTCCCACTCCCAGCAAACTTCAGTAGCCCTTGCTTTCTAGCCACAAAGTGTGAGTAGAAATAAATGTTACATTGTTATATAAATTATAAGAATGTTACATTGTTTAAGAATAAGTCACAGGAATGAACTGAGAAATAAGAATCATCCATGTCTTCCAAGGTATGGCTATGGTGTCAGTTGAGGGGAACTCATAACAAAGGTATGGACTTTGGAAGATGGCCTATTCTGGAGATAGGATGGAAGGTGCAGATAGATGATCCTGCAAGGGCCGTAGGACCAGCCCTACCCTTTAAAATAGGAACAGAAGTGGCATGGGTTACCTCTGGACTGAGGTGTTAAGTATGTCTACAATCAATTCTCTACACTTTGTTTTTGTGGAATCCTGCATGAAGTCTATGCATTCCAGACAGGAGCACTACAAGAAAGTAGTACTTCTATTAGCCTGGATCACTGAGTGAATCAGTAAAGCAGAACCTCCTGCCTACCTGTATTAGAACATGTAGCATGAACAAGAATATATTTTAATTGTGTTAAGCCACTGAGATTTGGGGGGATACTTGTTTCTGCAGCATAACATAGTTTATCCTGACTAATACAAGCTAATTTTCCTAGTTAGAAATAGAATTATAACTTTATCTCTCTGAATTTTATAACCTCTAAATTTTAATACTGCCATATGCCTCAGATTGAGCCACATGATATTGCCATTTTACTAAGTAAAAAAAATTGAACACCAGCAATTTCATATAGTTCAACCACAGCATTCTAAGGAAAGAACTTATAGAATCTCTGGTTTATACTTTCCACTATAACTTAGTATTTAAGTTTACTTTTATTTAATGATAAACTAGGGCATGATTTCCACTGCTAAAGCAAAAGCAAAAAACTGAATTCTGCCATTTTGTTTTCAAACAACTTGAGAAATGTTAGACTTGGCTTTTCTTTGGCAACTAACATTACAATTATGTTATACAAGCAGAATATAAGTAGATTTAGGAAAGGGAGGCAGAGAAAAGGATTTTTACTCTCATTTAAAATCCTGGTTTGAGCACGTATCCAGGGATAGCTCTAGACAAAGCAATAAATGGGGTGAAGATTTTTTTGAGATATTCCTATAATTCCTTTCAACTTCTGTTTCCCTTCATTGCTCTTTTATCAATGCTGTTGGCCCCCAAAGATTTAAGAGTCAAGCTGTGTATCTAATTTCTGGGAATCTCACCTAAGATTTATACCAATTGCCAAGGGGATGAGCTGGCCATTATTTAAACCAGAGCCTTGCAAAAGAGCCAAAGTCCTACAAGACTGAAAATCATGGAAAATTATAATATTCATTATGTCAACAAATATTTATTGTCTACTGTGCACCCCATAGATGCCAAATACTAGACCATGGTAAACCAAATGAAGTTCCTGCCTTCATGAAGTTTCATTTTAATGAAACAAAAGATCAGAAACAAATGTATAATAAAACATTAGGTACCAGCGAATGGCATAAGTAAAATAAAGTGGGCTAAGGGGCTAGTGGGATGTAGGAGCCATCCACACCACTGCCCTTGGAGCAAGTCGCTGATCAACATAAGACAGAGTCTAGGGAATTCACAGGGAGAATATGAAAAGCAGATTGTCCTATACAGTACTTCTAATCAGTTATGATATAGAAATAGTTAAACATGTCAAGAAAGAGAAATGAAAATATTATGAGGAACTATTAAAGAACAGGCGAGATCATCTCATGCTGTACCCTGGCCATTTATTGGATATTATAGCAAAGTGCCTGAGGCTAACACAATTTTCATCTTATACCGGGATTTTGAAGGACATAATGAACAGGGAAAAAAGTTATGACTCATTACCCAGTTTTACTGCAACTGACTGTCTAAGCCTTCTTGGCACAGGAAGAAACCAATACATTGATCTGATGCATCAGTGTAGGTCATCGAGGAGAACAGTCCATGATCTTCTATCAGTGAAACCGGTGGAAATTGCCATAGAGGTGTGGTGGGTGGTGCAGGCTGGAAATATCACAGATGGTGACCTAAAGATAGGCACTTTCCTGACAAATGCAAATCATTATCATCGGTACAGCCCTCAACTCTCGGGATTACTAGATTACAACGTAGTACATAGTATATGGAACAAAGGATTTATTTATTTGGATGTACCAATTTCTGATGACAGCCTTCCAACAGCTCCTCCTCTTGAAAGTTTTGGAATAGATTGAGTGCAAGGTGATTATTTCGAAACTCTGTAAGATATTTGTTTCAATAGTTAAGCATACTAATGTTGCAAAGTTTGCAAAGGTCCTTGAGATAGACTTGTCTCTGGTTAAGAATACTGTCTCATTGTATCCCGATAGGGCTTTGCCCATAAGAAGGGACAAGTAATAAATTTGATCGACTTCATGCATCATGGAGGAATGGTCCATCTGTGAACAAAGAGCACTTTAGATCCACACAAGATACTGCTATCCTGTCTTACAAGAACCTCTGTCAGCTACTGACACCGATACAAATAGGCAAGAACACTCAGCTGACACAGCAGGGCTGTGCAGTTTGAATTTGTTTACAGGATGTATAAAGCATATTGCATTCCTATTTGACTCAACTCTTACTGCCTTTTCAATGATGGGAAATCTTTCACTAAACTTGAAAAGTCATGCAGTCACAATGTCTGAAGTTGACAAGCGCTCATGAGTCTCTGGACAACTTCCTTAAGAAACTGGAAAAAAGGTTCAGCGCACTGGTGAAGCAGAAACACATAGATATTTTGATCACTCGCTTACTTACTCTGAGAAACACACTATTTCTGAGCCATAATAAAGATTTAATTGTGCAAACTGCACAGTCAGACCAAGCCAGTTAGGGTTTTCCTCTGGATCTCTCAGGTGTGAAAGACTTCTTGGTTTGGACCCTGCAACGTGCAGCAGAGTTGTAAACAAAAATTGCACATTACTTATTTCCATTGCTCCTCTTACCAACGAAAGCCTGCCCGTCAGCAGCTATCCCACACTGGAGTGGGTGTCCAAGATGTCAGTTCTGTTTTGGACCGTATGACCACATCACTGAGCAAGGACTACCATCTCTTTCACTGTCCAAAGTAAACTCTGGATATAGTCCAGGGTTGAGATTGATGACAAACATCTCGGGATCATGGCCCTGGGGTAGTTCCTACATCACGTGCTCACGGCGCTGAATGATGCTTTAAGGTGTTCTGCAGTTTTGATTCAGGGACATGGTTTGCACGGGACAGTAGAAACTGTCCACACACCATTTCCATTTGATGAAACAGAACTACAAGGAGAGTTTACTCGAGTCAACGTGGGTGTTCATAAAGCCTTGCAAATATTAAGGAGCAAAGTGGTCTTGCAGCATTTTTGTGGCTATGTCACTACGCTGAATGCCTCCAGCCTGCTTGCAAGTAGAAAACTCGGTGATGCTTCTGACAAACAGAGCAGGACCCGATCGACTCTGGCTCAGATATAAATGGGAGTTCACACTGGTTTGAAATGATCATTGAGGAAGCAGCTCTAGAGTCAGCAACAAAGCAAAACTCTGTTGCCAGATTGGGTTCCTCTCGACCTGTGCTCTCGAATTCTGCAGTTTAGTTCTGAGTTAAACCAGGAAGTTTATAGAAAAATTGCTATACATGGCCTTTGCAGAAAAGAAAGTCTTCAAGACCTCTTACATGCCAGTAGAAAACGCTCTCTCCAAGTCCTTAAGTTTGTTTGCTCACTCCAGGAAGGTGCTTTCACACTGGGTAGTCAGGCAGGAGCCGGCTTTTCGCGTTTGCCTTCCAGTCCTCCTCTGCCACTGTGGGGCTTCCCCTTCCTGCAAATAAATTAATATTTAAAGATGGTATTTTATCAGTATTGAGTGGATGCGCACCATCCTCCCTCCTTATTCCCAATCTCCATTTGCAATCATTTAGTTGCACCATTTGTCACTCACACTTTCTGCCTTTTTCTTTTTAACCTTCGCTTTTTAGTGTCAGCCACTAAAAAGCATCTCACTGCTGCAGTGTGATTCTTGCTTCGCTGATGTTAGAAGTTTAGGGGAGATGTGCAGGCTTTCTGAAGTTTTCCTCATTACTTTACTTCCTAATGCAACAGAGAGCTTTTTAGCATCCTGCACTGTATGTTTGCCTTATGACAATTTGTATTTCCTTTCTAAAACTGAGGATATACTTTATAGGCTTTGTGATGAGTGCTATGCTTATCAGCAGTCACTATGAATATTGCGGTGGTAATTTTATAAATTAGTTTACCAAACAAATCTTGTTAATTTTATATTTTGTTACCTACTCCTTAGGAAGGTGGAACTCTTCCTATGAAAAGGTTTCTTGGCACTTAAAGTAGCAGAACTTCAAAAAGGTAAACATCCAGTGTTGAGGGATATGAGAGGGCATTAAAAATCCCTGTGGATGTCTGTAAATTTTGTATATCAGTTGAACATTGTTGAAGGTATGAAAAGCAGCATAGTTAACGTATAACTTAATGTTGATTTATAAAGTCTTAATTTAGAATATGATTATATGTTGACATCTCATGAGAAGCTTTAGAAAACATTCTATTTTCAAACACCATTTAGATGTGAACTTTTGATGTCACTCACTTTGGACTTTATATTTTCAGACCCTTTGGAAAAGTAGAATTTATTTTCCACTCTTGTAGCTGTGGCTGCTGCACGTTTCATCCTGATTTGTTTTTTATTTAGTAGCTTTACAAATGAATAGACAGGAAGTTGAGTTTGATGCTTTCAACCCAAAGATTGTGATTTTAAGTTAGAATTAAATGTTAGAGGCATTTAGACGATGTCTTCTAATCAAAACATTTTAGTGATAATCCTGCTTTGAAAACTTTTTATTAGGAACTTTGAATCTTAAATTTTGGAGAAAATGATAAAGAAAAATTGAGTAATTTCAAAATGTTTCTTGAGCCATGGATTCTTTTAGTATTTCAACTGTTAATTAGAATAATCAGAATCACTTGATAGATTTTTCATGTTACCTTCCTTGTGAAATGTGTGCAGTGTTCAGTTTAGCTCTTCTCGTAGGGTAATGGCTTACTAGTTTAAAACCATAACCAAACTATTGGTCACACAACTTTATATCTAAAGCACGTAAAGCATTAAAAAAAAATTGAGAATGCTATAACCTAAGCCTTTTTGCCCTAATTTTGTTACTTACAGAACTGGTATTTGTGTATGTAATGTCTGGAAATACATGCCTTTCTTAAAACTGCTAACATAACCATGCATTCAGTACCACGGCCAACCTATGAAATGAATGTTTTAGAACAGTTTACCTGTGGACTATTCAGTGCTGTGTTTGGGGTACATTTCGTTTTCTACTTTGATACTTGGTAGAATCCAAGTATATGTTATCAATGTTTATCTATAAAAACCAAATCCATACTAATATTAGAATAATTTTTATGACTGTGGATTACTCTTTTATTTTTCCAATAATTGATATTCCTAGTGCTATTAGGTCTGTATGTAACTTTTACAGTTTTTCAACCAAGTTGTAACTCTTTCATCAGGGTTCTTTAATCTCATCTTCATTACTGGAATTAACTATAGTAATTTATTCCTGTATTAAAACTCTTAACCTGCTAGAAAGACATGCACACTAATAAAGAATCAAATATTTGCAGTTGTTGGCAGTGATTGATGAATTTAAAACTAAAATATGGGAGTAATTTGCTGCTATATTTCCTTTGATAGGTAATAGGGGAAGAAATAGAACCTAATAATGATCATGAATTTTAGAAAAAGTAGCGAAAAAACATATGGTCAACTCTGATTTCTCTTATGAATAAGGAAAGATTCTGATTCCTCGCTGCTCTCATATTTTTGAGGGAGAATCTGCTTTTTTAGCGCTGTTAGCAAATGGCAAATGCTGCTACTGTGCTTATGCCTTATGAAATTGATTTTATTTCATTTGTATGTTAACCCATGTAAAGATCTATCTCTTAAATCTTGTAAGAATTGATTCAGTTCAACAAAAGGTAATTTAAGATATAAACTTTGTTATTTGACAAAGAAGATTCTTGAAAGACTTTTTATCCATTTTATTTTTTGCAAATGTTTTCAGTATTTTCATTTAACTTTGGACCACCTCCCTCTGATCCCCACTTTCTGCCTCTTAACCTGGCTTAAACCGTGGCAAACATTCAGTAGTAGAAAAATATGAAAAAACACCTAGAATTTAGTATGGCACAATTTAACTTCTCAAGTGAGCATGAAGAATGCAACTTTATGTCATTAAAAGAAGTACGACCATGTGATTTCCTTCTTTTTCAATATGTAATCAGGTAGTTTTGTATTGGGGGAGTAATAATGACCTGTCTCACTTTGTGTTTTCAGTTTTCTCTGCCATTCATGTTTCTCTTTTATGTTCAATGTTTCAAATACAGTTGTATTTTAAAAAGATTTTTGAAGTACCAAAACTGTAACAAAAAGTACAAGATTTTTTTCTGGTATAATGTTAATATTGAACGATGAACTATATGATGTGTTGTCAATTTGATTATTGACACATATGTTTAAATATAAATTGTGATGTTGATCAAGTTACTGCTAAAATGTGAGAAAATATACATATAAAGAGGGAAGCAGCAAATTCAAAGTCACACAAATAACAAATAACAGACTCTGAACTCATACAGATTTTGCCTCTGAAGAAACTAAATGGGCCACAGTCACAGGTATTGGGCTAATATTTGAGACAAACTCATTATATTCAGGGTAAAGAAAGAATACTCTCATATGAATCATGGGCAAGAGAAAACTGGAGAGAACTAGGGTTGGTATTAAAATTTGAGCTAGACAATCTTATTTTGGGAATGAACTACTTAATGTAGCCCCTGGTGTGAGAGATTCTTGGATTCACATAAAATAAGATCTTTGAGGGCCTTTAGAAGCCAAGAAGTACATAAAGATGGAGATAACTGTTAAGCTGTACTTTCTTCCTTTTGGACACAAAATAGGTTTGTGCATTTTGAGTTGCTCTGATTCTGAAAGTATTGGTCTGTAAAACATTTAAGACCTTATGAGAAAAGAAGATGAGACATATTACAACATACTTCCTTGACTGGTTGGCTCTGGAAGCCTGACTTTGGAAGAACCAGCAACTGACAGGTCTGTCTCCCACCAAGTGAGAATTTAATAAACAAAATCACAATTGGCCCCAGCTTGGCTTCAGCGTTTTTGAAAATGACATCTAAGATAGCATAATCGCTGAGGAGAAAATCACAGCCCCGTCTGCAGTTGGAAATTGCTAGCTTGTTGGCAGCTGTTGTTCACTCATGGTTGAACTACTCTGTCATTAGATTTCAGAATAGGGTAACACAAAGGGAGAGGATGAGGGCCATCATCTTTCTAGGCTACTGAGCAGATTAAGAGTTCAGGAAAATCTTGTTTACAGTCAACCAAGTACTTACTACATGTGGTCAGTACTGTGCTAAATGCTGTACAAACCATGAAAAGCGGGGGGGGGGGGGCAATGACATTGCCCGTGTTCTCAAGAGAATCGCATTGCTGCTGATATTCAAGAGAAATTACAAAAACAAAGGTGTGCCAATAATCTTGAGTATTACTTCTCAGCCCTAGGTCCATTCTTCTTTGTCCTGCTTTGTGATACCAGGGCTGGGCCCTGTAAACATTGCTCTGTACCAGATAGTACAGTATGAGAATTTATCAACAGAAGGTGCTATATCACAGGGCCAAGAAGTTCCTCTTCCTGGTGTGCCTTTTTTTAGTAGTTAATCCAGTTATTAGTTAATAATTCTTCTTATTGAACTCCCCCTGTTCTAGTTACTGTGTGGTTTCTGCCTCCACCTAAAAACTGACTGATGAAAAAGGCAAGAGAATGTAAGTGCTGAATATAAGTGTTCAGACAATGAATGTAGAGTTCAATGTGGACTATTGAGTCAAAGGGGGACATGGTGAAAGAACTACCCAAACTGGACCCACTCTGATAGGGTAAGAATTTTAATTCTAAATTTTGGGGGTTAAGGGGGAGGCAGTCAAAGAGACCGAGAGCGAGAGAGCAAGAGAGCAAGAGTGAGAGCGAGAGCGAGAAGATGCGACTAGGGGCCAGATTGGATGACTCATTAAAAGTGGTGGGAAGTAATTTCAGAGGGTAAAAATAGATTAATGATTAACTAACCAATTAATTCAACAAATGTTCATTGAGCACCTATTATGTATGTACCAGGTTACATGTGTAGATTTCCATCAATGAACAAAACAGATGAAGATCCCTGGCCTATGGTGCTTACATTCTGGGGGGGGGGGGAGATGGTGAGGCAGGAGAGGGACCATAAACACTACACATGAAAACATGTTGTGGGGTACAATAGAGGTTAATAAGTGATATGAAAATAGAGGGGGAAATGTGATATGAAAATTGTAGACTGGGGGTTGTATTAGTTTTCTCTTGCTGTTTCCAGCTTCTAGAAGACACCTCTTACTCCTTGGCTTATGACTTTTTCCATTTCCAAGCTAATAGAGTAGCGTCTTCAAATCTCTTTCCTCTCTTACCTCTTTCTTCATATTACATCTTCTCTCACTCTGACTTCCCTGCCTCTCTCTTATAACCACAAAGGTTATATTAGGCCCTCCCAGATAATCCAGTAAAATGTCCCCATCTCAAGGTCCTTAACTTAGTCAGTGAAGCCCCTTTTGCTGTGTAAGGTAACAGCTACAGGTTCCAGAGATTAGGACACGCACACCCTTGGGGAGGGGTGACATTATTCAGCCTCCCACAAGGGGTTACAACTTTAAATCATTAGTCATGGTGTGCCTCATTTAAAAAGTAAGAGCTGAACAAGACCTTAAAATAGGGTGTTACCTGTGGAGTTTACATTTATGGAAAATGTTCTGGAAATAGGCATTAACCAGTGTAAAGGCCCTGAGGCTGAACAATTCCTAGTGTGTTGAAGGAACAAGGAGGTCAGCATAACCAATTCACTCAACAAATGTTCATTGAACACCTATTAAGTATCACATAGATGGCACAGAGTAAATCAGGGAGAGCATCAAGAGATAAAGTCGGAGAGAAAAAAAGCCAGATCATCTGGGCTAAAATATTGGGGGGTAGAGACATCATCAGCAGGCCGTCATCTGCCTTGCATGTTAAAGGCCCTCTCTGGCTGCCATTTTGAGAGTAGACCATCAGGAGGTAAAGACTCAATCAGTAACAACTGCTTGCAATGCTGCATGGGAAAGAATGCAGCATTCACGTATTCACCATGGGCACGAGAGGAAGAAGAAACACAACTGGGATTTCTTGGGCCCAATATTTTCCAACCCTGTAACAGATACAAGGTAACACTGTTATTCTAAAGGAGCACGTTTCCTGTTTTTTATAAAGAATTATAAAAAAAACATTTTAAGCAGGGCAGACATATGTTAATATGTACCTAAAAATTTTCATTGAGGCATCAATAAGAATAGCTGTCTGGCTGAACTAAAATTCAAGTGTGCACATTTCTCATATTCTTGATATTGCTTGTGATGTATTTGGTAGAACCTGAAATGTCTAACACGTGCAGGACTTGTGATAATGGCTTCTTGGCTGTGCAATTTTATTTTTAATTGCAAACACCTGACAGCTCAGATGGTCCCTTTCCTCAATCAACCTGATGCTATTTAAATCTACGGATATGACGCATGTGGTAAAGAAACAGGCTTTTCATCTGGTCTCAAGCTGATCCTCACAAGGGACCTGCCCTTTGCGGGGGGTCACTCAGGGCTCAAGTTCTCCTCTGCAGCTCTGCAAACCTGGAAAACTGACTTTGCCAAATGCTCAAGATAATGAGTCCTGGGGAGGCAAGAGAGGGCCAGTACCCCCAAGTGCTAATTAACTGATTTGAAGTGTGAGGTTTAGGACAGTCAGTTTCCTACAGAGAACACTTGCTCCCGACAATAACCACTTGAAAGACTAAATTACAGATCACAAGAAAATCATATTAATAAAAGTTTTAAATTGCCTATTTCTTTATGTCTGTCACTGTTCTAAGCACACTTTTATTTGTCTACTCAACAAATAATTACTGAGTACCTCCTTTATGCCAGACATTGTGTGGGCCCTCGAAAAACATCCTTTTAAAGAAAAAGGTTCCCGCTTTGTCTATGTGGAAGGCAAAGCCAACAGGGTTTCCTGACCGATTGGATGTGAAGAGTGATGTGAAGAGAAGCCAGGGGTGAAACCAAGTTTTGGGCAAGGCAAGCTGGTAGTGAGGAACCCTCCGTGAACAGGGCGCTCTTGCTCTGCTCCGTGACCTCTTCGTCTGCAAATCTTCCAAATCTGTTGTACCCAACCAACAGCCTCGTGTGAGTGACATTTGGGGGAATGAAGGTGAAATGGAGGTGCCTGTGCATGAGACACACGCAGGAGGCAAGACCGTGGACTAGCGAGTGGGGGTCGAGCATTTGGATGGAGTATGAATTCACGAAGAAAGAGGTAGAGGGAACTTCAGGTCCCCCGGGCTTAACAGTCCTTGTAAATATCGTGACAGAACTGGGCACCCCACGGTGGAGAGATGAGAGCTTGAGAAACTGGAGAAAGTTTGCGTGGAGGTCATGCCAAAGAGGGACTCAAAGGTAGAAGCTTTGAAAGTATTCGGGCATTCAGAATGTATTACCTTTAATAGAGAAACTGTGCATATAATTATTATATGGTAGGACTGAGATCAACACATTAACCCTCGTCAGAATCTTAGCATATAGGCACTCAAATAATTCTCATTGCATAAGCGAGAAAATTGCCAAGAGAAGGCAATCAAATTGCTCACCCTCACCCAGCAAGCAAGGAGAGGTCTTCAACCTTAACCACAAGTCTTTTGACCACACAAAATGTGCTTTGCTTGGACTTATAGTGAATGAAGAACATGGCTATGTATAATATCCTTTTTGTGTTTACATACCTTGGTTAACCATTGGATACATCTGTGTGTATTTTAGCCATTGTGGTGTTTTGATGATTCTCAATAGATTCTTTCCTTTGCTTATAAAGCTCTAAATTAAGTAAGTCCTTCAAAAGGTGAACTATCTAGGGAACCATTGTTTTCTGTCCATCCAATAGCTTGTCTAGAATCACTACCACTTTCGAATTGAGGAGGAAAGTCCCACCTTTAGTTCCTCTGATGTCCAGATCGGTGCTAATTCTGCTGAATTCTAATTCTAATTCTTCCTGCTGAAGTCCTTTGAGAGATATTCTGTGATGCAGACACACTTGGCTCCTGGGTTGGGTTCCTGTTTCAACTCCCTTTGAGTTCTAGCATCCTGATCCACTCTCTCCCTCCCCCACCCCCATTTTCCCTCTAGCCATTTCCCTGTTTCCTCCAGAAACTGGCTACTGACCTGTTCAAGCCCCTTAATGCATCCTCTCTCCATTTCAAGTGACAGTATCCCAGCCTGGCCCTCGCCTCCATAGTAACCGGTTCCTGGACCACCTTCACAACTACATGTTTGGGCTTTTTATTGAAACAGACATCAAGAAAAATGCACTGATAATAAGTGCATAGCATGATCAACTTTGGCAACCTCAACACCAAGCAAGAGAATACTGCACCTCAAAAGCTGCTGTGGTGTTCCTTCCTGTCACAACCCCCCACCAAGAATCACTGCTACCTTCACTGCCTCATTGCCCCCCTTTCCCCTTTAATTTCCAGCGGTCTGACTTGTTCAGACAAAAGAATTTGGGGAGACTTTTAAACTTTTCTCTGAGGCTTCTGCTTTAGAGATACTGATTGAAAAGCAGATTTTCTTATCTCTTGCATTTTGTAAAATACTTTCAAAAGATCGAAATTACCCCAGTTGCTTATTGTTATTGTTATTATTATTACTTGTTTAAAACATGTCATTTGAATATAAATGTCATAGTCAAATGATAGTTCAGTCTGTAGTATAGTCAAATGGACAGGAAAGACCCCATAGCAAAGAGGTGACTAAAATTTTATGATTACTGAACATGTCACAGCTTGGGCATAATAGCCCAGATTTCTGTTATTTCAGAAAGGTTTCAATAAACTTGAACCAAGCTACCTAGTCTATCTAAAGATGAGTATGCATCTTGCTCACCATCAATAAGGATAACTTGCTAAACCAGATTTCATACTGGCTGTAAAACAGATGTCTCTAGATATCTCTATCTCTACACCCACACCTCCCCCGAGGTCTGAGTCTGCATATTGAAAGATAAATTACATTTAAAATGTGTGTGTGTGTGTGTGTGTGTGTGTGTGTGTTTCTGAGATTACCTTTGAGATAATTTTATTTGGCTACCTGTGCTTAGAGCTTCTGAGAAGTTTTATGCCAGGAAGAGTTAATTAAATACAATGCATCCTGGGGCTCAAAAGCTGAAAGCCTAATGAGGTCCAATGTTTCATGTGAGACTACTTAAATTGAAGCAGTGGCAGAATTATCTAGAAGCTCTTGATGAACCTTCAAGCTTGATATGTTCCTCATTTCATTTACTTGGTCTGATATAACACACAGCCCATTGCAGAGTACATTTCTGCATTTATGGATGTCACAATCCCCTCAGTTCATTCAGGAAGGCAATTTGAGACGAGATTTATTTTGATGGTGTTTTAGATGTCCTTGTGGCTAGTAATGATAATGACAATATATGGAAGCTGGCACAATACAAGTGCATAAGCTGCTTAGGAAAGAGAGGCCCCAAATTTCATAAGAAAATGCTCATTTCCCTTACCAGCAGCAGATAAAGTTGAAATTTATTTGGTGGCTTGTAGCCCAAAACACCCGACCATTTCCAAGGCACACAGATTACAGTACTTTGGAAATCAGCCAATACAGAAGGGCACAAGGATGTTCTGTTTTCTAGTTCCAGAGCTCTATATCTGCCTCAAGTTT
Source organism: Scalopus aquaticus (assembly GCA_004024925.1). Classification (NCBI taxonomy): domain Eukaryota; kingdom Metazoa; phylum Chordata; class Mammalia; order Eulipotyphla; family Talpidae; genus Scalopus; species Scalopus aquaticus. The sequence goes on along the minus strand of PVIJ01014337.1, from coordinate 11,602 downwards.
TACAGTTGGATCAAGCTCTCTGGGATCAACTGTAGTTTCAGTAGGCAGTGTGAGTGCAGCCTTGGGAGGGTTAGCACGAGTGGTGGGAGAGAAAGTGACAGTGTTGGTAGATTTTAGTTGTGAATGTGCAGATTGTAGAACTGTGCATCATTTGCATACCCCACCCGTGCCCCCTTGCCAGTGAATAGACACTCTTTTCTCCTTCCGTGAGGTGGGGACAGGATCAAAAAAGAGGGCAATGAAAATCAGAGGCCGTGGTGATGGCTCAAAAGCCCCCACTTTTGTTACTCACACTTGGTTTTCTGATGGAAACATGATTTTGGTCTCCTGTTCTAAGAGTCCAATTTATTTCATAGGGAAATGTACTTGCTGGAAGTAATGTGTCCTTCTAACACTATTCAATTTTACTGACTTCTCTTTGGGTCTCAGCCTGTCACAGTTAGCTAAGTGTGAAGGAGATTCAAGTTATCATGTCTAAATTTATGCAAATAAACATACACTGTAGAGATCAGAAATACAGAATGCCGTGATCACAAGTGAGGCTCTTCCCCTGTCTACAAAGTAGGAAGAGAGTAGAACATACGTTGTTACCTTTACAAAACAGATACTCTTCATTATTAACTTTTAAATTGCAGATATGACACAAATCATTAACCATAACATCAGTTTAATGAAAAGATCAGATCTTATAAAATCAGATCATTTAAGAAGCTATAAATAAACTGAATGGTATGTAAATTACTTAATGGAAGGGCAAATAATTTTCTCATTGATTAAAAATGTTTCCCCCATCACCTTTAGCCTATTAATAAATAGGCCCATTCCTGAATTCAAAGCTGAGCTGCACACCATATGTGCCAGGAAGAGAGAAAACATTCCAGCATTTCCCCAATTTTAATGTGCTATAAATCACCTAGCAGTCTTGTTAAAATGCAGATTCTCATTCAGCAGCTCCAGCAGAGGGCCTGAGATTCTGAGATTCTGACTTTCTAGCAAGGTCCAGGGGATTCTGCTAGCCTGTGGAGCATTCTTTGGGCTTCTCTATAAGGAGACTTCATTCAGGACCAACATGCTTTCAAAAATTTTCTCAACCTTTTGAAACACATACAATGTTTTGTTTGTTGTTCTGATTCACTCTCATATATATATATATTTTTTATTTATTTATATAATTTATATATATTGATATATATTTGTATATATATTGATATAAATATTTATATATTTATATATATATATATATATTTGGTAACTGCACAGAGTAAATATATTTGAAATATCTGATGCACATTTTACCATTAATTCACCTTTTCCTTCCACCTCCTCCCCCACCCCATTCAAACAACAACTGACACTGTGCCCTCTGGCACATAAAAGGGAATAGGCAGGAAAAAAAGTTAGTGACTTCTTTCTAGATTTGAGTGCTTCAAGGACCTACAACCAGTTCTCTGCGACCCTGTCACCCCATCACTCTCTATTTTCTCCCCATTACTGAAGTCAATTGTTAGCTTGCAATTGTTACTGTACTTACTCTGTTGACTGTAACAGGGTAAAGAGAATCAGGAGATATTTCTTTTACACGCTGTCTCTATCCTAGATTAAGAGGGTAGGCTATTTCAAGATGAATGAGAGAGCATATTTCCCTGTGAAAATGAAGGCTGTAGCTTGTTTATTTTGCAAAGACAAATGTTAAATGTATACAACAGTGTTCAATGTATACAACTGAAAATACCCGTTATGAAACAACTATAGTAAGAACTGTCAGATACAACAGGGTTTCTCAACCTTAGCACTATTGACATTTGAAACACAATAATCCTTGGTTGTGGGGCTGTCCTTGCGCCGTAGGATATTTAGCAACACCCCTGGCCTCTATGCATTAGAGGCCGGTAACATTCCCTGCTCCCCTACACACACACACACACACACACACACACACACATAAAACTATTTCTACACATTCCCAGTTGTCCCTGATGGGCAGACTCACTACCGCTGAGAACCACTGGCATACAATGGTAATAGCACACGTTTACAGAGAGCTTATCATGCACCTGGCAGAGTTCTAGATATTTACATGTATTCACATAATTAGTACTAAATAGATCCCTATGAGATAGGTACTTTTATGTTCCATATTATATAGATGAGAAAACTGGTACACAGAGAACTGAAGTAACTTGACCAAAGTGACAGAGCCAGTAGACAGAATATCTGGGATCTCCATCTAAGCTTTCTGGTTTTCAGATCTGTGCTCTTAATCAACATACTTTGTGACGAACATTTAGTAAACTGGAAAAGAAATGCAGTTTCAATAGGATTTATTTTGAATGTGGATAAAATTAGCAATGCTGCTATGAAGTGTAGTTACATACTAGTTTAATTGCCTGACACCAAACCAATCACATTTGAGGATTTTGTAAAAGAATGTGTACTAAGTATAAGAGGCCCTGACCTTGGAGCGGCCTTCCTGGAAATGTTCTAAGCTCCCCTCTGGCACCAGGACAGCCCAAACATCAGCACTGCCCGGCAACAAGCACTCTGCCCAGACTGGAACCAGTGTGTGCGACCAGATCTCTGGTGAGCGTTTCTCCCTTCCACTTCCTTTTTGATCCACGCTCCTACACCCCAAAGAATTCCAGGAATTATATCTATGAGCTGGTCTTGAGGTCTCTGCTTCTGAAGGGCAGCCTAGGAAGCACGGTGCTCCCACCAGCCAACATGGGTTTCTTTCATGGAATTGCAAAGATTGGTGCTGACTTGCTGATTTGAGGTGGCTCTGACAGCATACTCAGAACAAGCAGCTCTGAACTCCCAGTGGTCCACAGTGGACTACTGGGCAGTGCTGCTTCCAATCCACAGAAACTGAGAGTGGCAAGGTTGGTGATAGTAACCCATTACCCTTTGTGTCCTCCTGCTATCACTCAAGGCCACCCCTATTCCTGGCAGCCTCCAAAGGTGTTGGTGGTACTCAAAGGGAGGCCATGCCTGTGTCCTAAAGGGCTTTCGAGATCAATGCCAACAATCTATACCCTCTAAATGGGATGATGACTGCGCTCTCTCAAGTCAGTCTCAGCCATGTGGGAGAATGAAACATTCATTCACTGTGCAAATGGGACTGCTCTTCTCACACAGTCTGGGGCCTCTTGTCTGTCCTCACTCTCTTCCCAGCTGGTGGCTAAAAGTGCACAGCAGAGACATAGTCAACACAGAGAGATGAGTTCTAGAAATACAATGATGATGACCTGGAAAGTTCAAGAGAAAACATAGTTGTTTGATGTGCTGTTTTACCTTTGTGCTATAAAATTCTAAGGTTATATTTACCATCACCAGAAAATGACTTATTCCTGCATCCTGTGAGTAAGACTTGCATTTGAGATCATCAAAAAAAGCATAGTTACGACATCTAAAAGAGCCATGGGAGCAGGATGGATGATGCAGCATTAACATCTAATGACATCACCAGCATTGTGGCAATGAACTTGCAGGGGCAAGAAGATCTATATTTCTTCAGTAGCTTCCTAGTTTGCTGAGAGACTTTTTAATCATGAATGAGTATTATGATCTTTTTATGGTGATATGCTCTGGTTCATGTTACCTGCCCCCCAAAATAAGCCCATCTAAAATTAGCAACAAAAATTAGATGAAAAATTTGACATTATGACCCTTCTAAATATTTTTAATATAGCTCTTTAAGAGCATTAGAAAATGGAGCAATTTGTTTTGTTTGTTAGTCACACACAAAAATGGATCTTTAGGAGTTTCATTTATCAGGAAAAGAAACTCATCTAATTTCCTTTATTAAAAGAAGTAAAAACCGCTGGATTTACATTCCCAAAAGTATAAAATTGAATCCCAAATTCCAAATATGTTTTCTTGATCTAAAACTTTATGAAAATCATCTATCATTGTTAAATTCATCTTTCTCAACAAGTATTGACAGCGTGAACTGGAAACATCAAATAGAAGTTATTGAACTACAGTACTGAAAGCAAAATAATGACAGTTATTTATCCTAAAAATAAAAACATTGTTCAACTATCCTATCCATGTTCAAAATGAACTATCAATTTATGAAGAGTTTCTTTCTGTTTTGAAACTGAATTCAATTAAATATCAAAATCAGTTGGAGAATTCAAGGATGAATTCTGCCCTGCACCTCACAATATGAAATGTAAGAGCCCACACTTTATGTCTTTGCAGAATTTAAAGTATCTGTTTTCCAGTCCCAAATTGAAAGATCAATGAAATATGAAAGAATATAATTAACAATTAACCGTGTCTATTTCCAACTTGCATTTCCTTACATGTATGGTAAAATATAAACACTAATATATCTGTGTTTGTCATGTTATATCTTGACACTGTATTTCAGTAAAAACAAAGAAAGCTTGATTAAATTTCTGGCACTTGATTTTCCATATTCTGGCCCTGCTTGCCCTGCTTCACTAATTTACCTGCTTGGTCTGTGGATGAACTTGAGTTCATGACTCATGCAGTAAGTATGCAGCTGCTGACAGTTAAATTGACTGAGTCTCAAACACTCCTGACATTATGGTTTGTTCACTGAAATTTCTTTTGATTCCTATGTTGCCTCAATCTATAAATAGAGCAATAGCGAAAAATTAGGCACAAAGCAAGCTCTTGATACAGACTCTTACAACAGCACTGCAAATGTTGGTATGAAATAATAAAATAATATTGGATCTCGAAGTAACAGTCGGTATATTCAGAATGCTATTCTTGGAAGACTTTAAAAATATTATCAATTGATCTATATAAAGTAAATAGGAAGACCTATCTCCATTGAAAGACCAATATTTCTCAAGCACTTTTTTAAAAATATCTAATCATGGCTTAATCTATAAGAGCAAATATAGATTCATTTCCATCATTGTCCTTCTCCTGTGATTTCAACACCCAAATGACGCTTTCACTATCCAAAAAATTTCAATTGCAGTCTTTTTTCACATGTTAATGTAATCACTGGCACATTGCCATGGGGGCAAATATTTACTTCACTTTGGGGAACATTGTTATTGTATTGCCCCAATTTACTAATTTTTCTCTCACTGTGAGTATACACTCCCTCAAATTATTTTCTGGAATGAGGTAGGAGGTAAATGTACTCATTCTTTTCTAGGATTCTTCAGATAAGAAAGAGCACATGCTATAATAGGGCCTGAGGTAACTCAGCTAAGACTAACACAGTCTTATGTAAGCAATTTCTGTAAGGTTTTATTCTTGTAAATATATTTCTGTGGAAAATTTTAAAATCATTTTCAGTTTTTACTTTGGCACATAGAAAACATGAAGTTACTATCTAGCCTGGGCTTAATAAAGAAGCAAACAAAAGCACAAACTAAAAAGTAAACCAAAAACCAGAGAAATAGATTCTGCTGGTCAAATCTTGTATTTGTCCAAGTCTTTCAAAATCAAATGCCTGCCAGTTGATAAAGAGCTATCAGTGGTTGAAAATGTCCCCCAAAGACAAGAGACTAGAAATGGATTTTCTTCTCAGAGCAAAATGAAAAAGGATTATAGGCGACAATAGAAAACATGAAAGTGAATTCAGTCACTCATTTAACAAGTATGATGGAGCGACTCTGTCAGTCTCTGTTCAAGGCACAAGCGAACACATTGATTCTAGACCTTGTCCTCACAAAACCTCGTGCTGCTGAATGAGACACAGATACACAACAAAAACGATAAATGAAAATAACACGGAGTGGTGTGTCTGTGAAGAAAATAACAGAGTGAGGTGTTAGTAAAATAAGGAGATTGAGAGGAGGGTACTATTTCAGTCAGATTGGTTGGGGAAGGCCCTAGATGAAGGGAATAATTGAGCAGAGACCTGAAAGCAGTGAAGGAGTATACTATGCAGGGATCTGAAGGAAAATCATTCAAGGCACAGACAACAGAAAGCAAAGGTTCTGAGGCACAGGAGGGCTTGGGGTGTTCCAGTGACTAAAGCAGAGTGAATCAGGCAGAGAGAAGCTGGAGATGCCTTCACAGACATCGTGCGAACTGTGTCATGCAGGGCTGTGGCAGTTTTTAAAATGGTTACAAATTCTTTAACATTCCTTTCATCAAGAAATGAGGTCTACGTTCCCTCCTCTTGGATCTGGTGGGTTTTAACTGCATCAACCACTAGAGTACTATGGAGGTGACACTAGATGTTTGCTCAGGTGAGGCCATAAAAAGACCAAGCAGCTTCCGCACTGCTTCCAACTATCCTGAGTCATTCATACTGAAGAAACTACATGTGGCTCGCCAGTCAATCCTAGCCAAGCCCATCCTTCCAGTCACCCTACTGAGAACAAAACTGCTGCCACCAAGAACGAAACTGCTGCCTTAGACTCTCCAGATCAACCAGTCCACCAACTGAGTCCCCCTTAGTGACCTGAATTGATGCCATAGTGTGGGAGAAGAATCAACAAGCCCAGACCTGTGAGTTTCTGAAGTACCAGAAAAGGATTGCTGTTTTAAGCCAATTAATATGCAGGAAAAAAATAAAGAACTCCTACAACTCCATAATCAAAAAAAAAAAAACACAATTCAAAACTGGGCAAAGGGTTTGAATAGACGTTCCTCCTAAGAAGATATACAAGGAGCTAATGAGTACACGGAAATATGTGCAACATCATAATCATTAGCAAAATTCATATCAAAACTACAGTGAGATACCACTTTATACCTATTTTGATGGCTATATCAAAACAATAAATAAGAGGAAAATAGGCACTGGCAAATATGTGGAGAAATTGGAGCCATCATGCATTGCTGGTGGGAATAGAATGTAAAATGATGCAGCCACAGTAGAAAACCCTTTGGCAATTCTTCAGAAAGTCATACAGAGATCTGCTATATGATTCAGCTATTCAGCTTTAGGCATCCACTCAAACAAATTAAAAGCAGGGACTCAGATACTTATACACCAATATTCGTAAGCGTGTCATTCATAATAGCTAAAAGGTGGAGACAACTCAAATGCAACTGTCCATCAACAGATGACTAGGTGAATAGATAAGCAAAATGTGACATATAGAAAGAGTGTGTATGTGCGTGTGTGTGTGTATGTGTGTGTGTGTTTAATGAGTACCGAATTTCTGTTTGGATGTTTAATGAGTACCGAATTTCTGTTTGGAATGATGAAATATTCTATAAACGGATAGTTGGTTGCACAACATTGTGAATATTTAATGCTGAATTGTGCATTCAAAAATAGTTATAATGATCAATTTTTAATTTTATTTTTGAGTTACATTTTTACTCCTTCTTATGTGCACATGTCCCACTTACCCTCCACCAAACCACCTGTGCCAATCAATACCCCATCTACCTCCCTTCCGCACCCGTCTCCCTCCTCTCTGTTCCCTGTGGTAACCAGTAAATTCTTTCACTGAGTCCAAGATTTATTCCTGCTGTGTTTTGCCTATCTCTGTTTTTTGGTTATTTATAATTCCACAGATGAGTGAAACTATTTCATCTGTCTTTCACTTTCTGACTTATTTCACTTAATATAATCACCTCGAGGTCAATCCATTTTGTCCCAAAAGGCACTGTTTCACTTTAAGTTTGTTTTCGTCTCTCAGTTTTAAATGGATCTCTTATACACAAAGTATATATAGATGGCTGAAAATTTTTAGCCCAATTTGTCATTCTGTGTCTTTTAATTGGTGAACATGGGCCGTTCACATTTAGCATGATTATTGATATATACTGTTTATTATCACTCATTCTTTTTTTATTTTTTGTTTTATCTTTCTGTTGTTTCTCTTTCCATTTGTTTCTCTCTGATCTTTCGTTTTGCTGGCTTCCCCTAGTGACTCTATCAATTTCTCTGTTTCTTTGTGTACCTCTATTCTAAATTTTTGGTTAGTGGTTAATGTGGGGGTTAAGTCTAGTGTGCTATGTCTGAAAAATTCCTTTATAAGCTGGCACCCACTCTCCAATATTGAACTATACAGGTTCTGCCCATTTCTTCCACTCCTTTAGTGTTTTTTTGTTGACTCATATGCTCTTGCTCATGCTCTTGATTTTGTATTCCTATTGCAGTTTTGTTCCTGGTGTTTTGTTTCATTTTTTCTTTTCTTCTAGAAATCCTTTCAACATTTGTTGTAGGGCAGATCTAATGTTGATAAACTCTACTAGCTCCTGTCGTCTGGTGAAGCCTTAATTTCTCCTTTATGGTTGAATAATTTTGCAGGATAGCGTATTCTTAGCTGGCAGTTCTTGTCTTTTAGGATTGTGATTACTTCATTCAATTTTCTTCTTGCCTGGGAAGTGACTAGGGAAAAATCTGATGACAGCCTAATTTGGGTGCTTTTGTAAAATTTCTTAATTTTCTTAGCCCCCTGTAAAATTTCTCTTCATCTTTAATATTTTTATAATTTAGCAATGATGTGTCTTTCTGTAGGTCATCTTGCATTGAGAAATTTGGGCATTCTCTGCTTCCTGCACATCCTTGCTTAATTCATTCCTTAGGTCTGGGTAATTCTCAGCTGTTATTTCGTTAAATACAGTATTTGCTCTCTTCTCGCTCTCTTCACCTTCTGGAATACCCATCGTTCTTATGTTTCCTCTTCTAATTGAGTCTGACGTTTCTTTTAGAATGTCCTCATTTTTTCTGTCTTGTTTTTCTCTTTTTCTAATTGAGTGATTTTTTACATTTGTGTCTTATATTTCTGAAATTCTTTCTTCTACCAGTTTGATTCTATTTAAAGCACTTTCTATATTTGCCTGCATTTCATTCAGAGTCTCTTTTTATGTGCTTTTAATATTTTCAATCTCTTCGATAAAGAACTCTCTTTGTTCCTGGATCTCCTTTCTAAGATTTTGCCCCTGCCTATCTGCTTTCACTGGCCTTCCAGTAGTTTATTTTGCATTTTTAATATTGCTGGCTTAAAGTCTTTGTCTGATAAGTCCTTTATTTCTGTATCCTTGATATGTATCCCAGAACTTCTGTTCTTCTCGTTTTGCTTTTCCATCTTGTATTCAGATGTTCCTTGCTTTCTAGGCATGTATGTTGTTTAATATGCTTTTATATGGTTGGGGTGCTGTGAGTTTATTTTTGTTTGTTTCTATTCTTCGTTTACCCAGGCACGATGATGGGGCAGGAGGGGAGTCAGGGGCTCAAGTACTCAATCTCAGTTTTGTTGAGGAACGAGTTTGGTCATCTCTACCTCCTCTCCCCCTTCTCCCCAGCAAGCTGTGTTCAGTGTTCAGTTACCCTAATTCCCAACCTCTCCTTACTGTTCCATTCTCCTGGGATCATGATCTGTGAAGCTCGAGTCTCCTCATCAGGGGGTCTAGTTCTGGTCCAGAAGGCTCATGTTCTGGAACTCAGTTGGACCTGGCAGGTAGAAGATGTCTGAGCAGGGTGTGCGCCCGCCTGTAGGCCATGGGCTACCACAGCAGCCTCTACCGCTGCCCACTCCCCCCCAGGGAACCCAGGCTGCCCGTTCCGTGCACCCTCTTGATACTTTCCAACAGATTGGTGAGTTCTCCGTCATCAGCCTTTTCCTCTGCTGCTGGGCCCACGATGGACCCTGGCCTGGCTCCACCCGGTGACTCTTTGATCTCTTACTACTGGGGGGCGGGTAAGAGAGAGAGCTTTCCGTACCCACGCCAGTCACAGTTCCCAGTGTCTCGGTTGCCTGACTGCATTCCCTTTCTGAAAAGGCCCTCCAGGGAAATTCACCCTGAGGTTCCCTGTGTCACCCATGAATGGCACACCCCCAGCCCATTCTGTCAGCTCAGGTACCTACTTCCCCCACCACACCGCTTTTCGCCTCCTCCCTGCCTCTCCCCGCAGCAAGCCACTGACTTCAGTTTGAGTCCTCCTTGGGAAAGTCCTCGGGCTCTGTCAGTGAACTTCTGAATCTACCTTGGAGCAAATATTATTTTTTTTCATGGTTGTTTTAGGGGTAAAGATGATCCCAACCTTTCTATTCTGCCATGATGTCACAGCGGTCAATGTTGTATATGTTTTACCATGACTTAAAATAAAGTCAGGAAGTAGAGGAGAACCAACAAATGACACTGAGACAGAGCAGCTAGGGGAGTAGGACAACACCCAGAAGAGTGTGTGGCCCCCTTTAACCAACTCAGATAGGCAGAATGACCAGTTTCCAGTGCTGTTGAAACGACAGGTAAGATAAGGACTGAGAATTGACTATTGGCTTCAGCAACGGGATGTGATGAGCTCCGTGACTAGGACCATTTCATTGGCACAGTGGGGACTCAAGACTTAACCCAGACTAAAATGGGTTAAAGAGAGAATATGTGCTGAGGAAGTAGAGATAGTATAAACTAACCCTTTGGGAAGTTTTGCTGAAAGGAGGAACAGAAAAGTAGGGTCAAAGAGGAATGGTAGGTCTAGAGAGGGATGTTGGTAATGTGTGTGTTTGCCACTGGGAAATAAATGTCAGTTGAACCAGATGTGGGTTAATGTCAGATAAAGTCCTAATTTCCATAACAAATAAAAGGCTGAGCAGTGCACATTAGAAAGCAAGCAAAACACTGAAATTATCATTAGTAAGAACTGTGAACTAATCCTTCCAATTAGTCTCCAGATCAACCACTTCCTAAAAATATGGGAACCATTTCCACATTCCATAGTTAAACAGACACATGGAAAATTTAGAAGTAACCCAAGGAAAATCATAAATGCAAGAAGTTTTGATAAACAATAGGGAAATTATAGGAAAAATCAAGAAGAGAAAAATAAGGAAATACGTAATAATTCTTTTCATGTGACTGTGAGGTTATTTCACAGAGGGTGTATGAATATTATTCACCATATATTCAGAGAAATAATAACAAAGGTTGGTAAACTGACATATAAACAATTGGATTGGCCTTGGGAAAGACAAAACAGAGCATGTTGCATATTACATACTTATTACATATTACAGCATGAAATTTTAAACACCGGAAAAATTTCTGGTGACAAAACCTCTCTGCTATGGCTTAAAAAACCAGACAAGTTCCATTTAATATTGTTCTGGAATTTCTGCCCCCCCCAAAATAGGCACGATAATTGGCAGGCAAAAGAATGATTTTTTTTTGAAACAGTAATTAAAAACCTCCCCAAAAACAAAAGCCCAGGACCAGATGGTTTCACAAATGAATTGTACCAAACATTCAAAAACGAAATAGTCCCTATATTACACAAACTCTTTCAAAAAATTGAGAAGGAAAGAGTACTACCAAACACATTCTATGAAGCAAATATTACTCTAATACCAAAACCAGACAAAGACAACACAAAAAAAGAAAACTACAGACCAATCTCCCTAATGAATACTGATGCAAAAATATTTAATAAAATCTTGGTCAATAGGATCCAACAAGCATCCATAAGATAATACACCACGACCAAGTGGGATTTATTCCAGAGACACAAGGATGGTTCAACATCCGAAAATCAATCAATGTAATCCAACACATCAACAAAAAGAAAAATAAAGACCATATGATCATATCAATAGATGCTGAGAAAGCATTTGACAAAGTACAACACCCATTTATGATAAAAGCCCTTGAAATCCTTGGGATAGAAGGAACATACCTCAACATAATAAAAGCCATATACGAC
>PVIJ01014336.1:0-41210 GCA_004024925.1 Scalopus aquaticus | reverse complement strand
GGTTTTGTATATATATTATCATATCATCTGCAAATAGAGACAGTTTAATTTCTTCTTTTCCTATTTGAATCCCTTGAATGTCTTTCTCTTGTCTAATTGCTCTGGCTAGGACTTCCAGTATTATATTGAAAAGTAATGGTGAGAGTGGACATCCTTGCCTTGTTCCTGATCTTAGGGGAAAGGCCTTCAGTTTCTCACCATTGAGGATAATATTGGCCGTGGGTTTCTCATATATGGCTTTTATTATGTTGAGGTATGTTCCTTCTAGCCCAAGGATTTCAAGGGCTTTTATCATAAAGGGGTGTTGCACTTTGTCAAATGCTTTCTCAGCGTCTATTGATATGATCATATGGTCTTTGTTTTTCGGGAGGTCACTTTTGACCAGAGTTTTATCAGATGTGGCATCTTCTTCAAGTCTATATTTTTTAATTCTAAAAATTAAGCATTTGTCAGATGACATGATAATATACATAGAAACCTCAAGATTCCACTGAAACACTATTAGAAACAGTAAATCAATACAGGAAAGTGACTGACTACAGAACCAATTGTGTTCCTATATGCAGACAACAGACTAGAAAAGAAATCAAGGAAACAAACCCACTTAATATCACATCAAGAAGAATTAAGCACCTAGGAGCAAACTTGACAAAACAGGTAAAGGACCTACACAGTGAAAACTATGACATTGTTAAAGAAACAGGAGAAACAAAGAAATGGAAAGATATTTCCGGTCCTGGATTGGAAAAATTAACATGGTTAAAATGCCATCTTACCCAAAGCAATATACATACTCAGTGCAATCCCTATCAAAGTTTCAATGGCATTCTTCAGGGAAATAAAGCAAACATTACTGAAATTTATATGGAACCAAAAAAAGGCCCCAGTCAAAACAATCTTGACAAGAAAAGATGAAGATCAGAGGTGCAAAGCTGTAGTAATCAAAACAGTATGGTATTGGAATAAAAAAATAGATGCACAGATCAATGGAACAGAATGGAGAGATCAGAAATAAACCCACACTTACAGGAAAAATTAATCTATGACAAAGGAGCCTAGAGTATATGTGGGAGAAAGGAAGTCCTCTTCAACAAATGTTGCTGGGAAAACTGGATAGCCACACGCAAAAGAATGAAACTAGACCACTCTCTCACAACAAAAAATGGATTAAAGACTTGAATGTGAGACCTGAAGCCATAAAATACATCAAAGAAAACATAGGCAAGACGCTCTATGACACTGGCTTCATGGTATCTTTGGGACATCCCAATAACAAGGGAAATAGAAACAAACAAACAAAAAAAAACAAATGGGACCACATCAAACTAAAAAGTTTGTGCACAGCTAAAATGAAAAGCCACCCTACTGAATGAAAGAAAATATTTGCACATCACACATCTGACAAGGGGCTAATACCCAAGAGCTATAAAGATCTCATATCATTAAAAAACAAAACAAAACAAAAAATACCATCCCAATCAAAATATGAACAGAAGAGCTAAACAGACACTTCTCCAAAGAAGACATACAGATGGCCAACAGGCACATTTAAAAATGTTCCTCATCACTTGTCATCAGGGAAATGATAATCAAAACCACGAGACACCATCTCACACCTGTGAAAATGGCCCATGTCAAAAAGACCAGCAACAACAAGTATTGGTGACAATGTGTATAAAAAGGAAACCCTTGTACTCAGTTGGTGGGAATGCTAACTCGCCCAGCGCCTGTGGTGAACAGTATGAAGGTTTCTCAAAAGATTAAAAGTAGCTCTATTTTATAATTCATCCATCCGACTCCTAGGTATCTACCCAAACAACACAAAAACATTAATTCAAAGGGAAATATGCACTCCTGCATTTACTGAAGCACTACTTATAATAGTCCAGTTGTGGAAATAATCTAAGTGTCCAACAATGGACGAATCGATTAGGAAGATGTGGTACATATACACGATGGATTACTACTGAGCTATAAAAAAAAAAAAGATGAACTCTTGCCATTTATAATAATGTCAGTGGAATTGAAGGGAATTATGGTAAGTGAAGTAAGGAGGACCAAGGTGCCGTGAGGAGAGGAGTCCACTCTGGCAGACTACACTGGCCCTGTCCCCTGCCTTCCTCATCCTGGGAACTGGGATGATTTCACTCCTATGTGGAATATAGAAAAATAAAGCAAAGGGCCAGACAGAATGGAACCAGAAACAAACCCTAGAAAACTGACCATAGAATTGGGGCTACTAGAGGAGGAGGGAGAGTGAAAAACAAAGGGAGGATGGACTGTGGGGGAGGACTAGGGGTGCCTTGGTGGAGGGTGTGGTGTGGTGACATACTTCTGAAGAGTGATCCTCTACCCCTAAATCATATACATTATTGTAAATCAATTTCACCTCAAAGGAAAAAAAATTACGACTTTGTGGTCTATTACGCTAAATACTGCTCATTGAACATTTCAGTTCATCGAGACAGCAATCCTGGAATATGTAAGACTTAGGACCATCCCTGGCTTACCAGTGAGGTAATGGAGACTCAAAGGAGGCAGGCAAGAGGCCCAGGTCATTCATGTAGTGAGTAGCAAACTCACCCCTGGGTCCCAGATTTCCCGGATCCCCAGCTATCATATGCTTATAACACATCTTCCCACCTCCAAATCCATACAACCTGTAGAACATAACAACCATGCTCCCTCCTAAAAAGCACCCCTAACCTGCCCTTGGAGAGGGCTGCTTCTTTTGCTTCAGCTCTATAAATGATAGGCTGTAAAGTGTGAGGAATCAAGGGCTAGACTCTAGAACTAGCTCTGTCACTTACTACCTGTGTGTCACTGAGCAAGGTGCTGTACCTCTCTGGGCCTCAATTTCTCCATCTGTAAAATGGTGATATAATGGTATCTGATTCATAGAGTTGCTATGGAGATTAAATAAGTTATAAGGCACTGGGAATAATGCCTGCAACATAGTAGGAGCTCAACAAGTGTAAGTCATTATTATGTACCGTCTCAAGAAAACCTAAGGAACTGTGCTTCATGTGTGCTTGGTATCCAATTTCTTCCTGAGGCAGAGAGTTTTGTCAGGTGGAGAAGGGCATGCTAAGCAGGTGGGGGAAATGAATGCAAAAGCATGGAGATGAGGAAAATGTGCGATGTGCATTTAGGGGAGATCAGAGAAGTCCAGAACAGCTGCAGATGTAGAGGAAAGCCAGATGACAAGGGCCTGGAGGCTCTCTTGACATGATAGGGCTCAGAAGGAAGCTCGGGACTCCAAGGGGCTCTGGAGAGGGCTCCCCCAAGGTTGTCAATAGGGGTTCTCAGCCCTCACCTCCTCTGGCAGAAGCTGAACCGGGGTGGCTGGGATAGAGCCTGGCCCTCCCCAGGGCCCAGGGTCTGCACTGTGCAGGTGGCAGTCTGCAGCAGCTCTCCCAGGAGGTGGGTGCCCAGGTCGTGGACTCCAGGTCTGCTTCCCACACAGGCCTATGAGGCATTTTCTTCTCCTCAGAGAGGAGGGCAGGGGGCTGCAGGGGCGGGACCCCATCGACATCTGGAAGTGCCACCTTGGGATGAGCTCACTCTGAAAGCCTGGGGTGGGGCGGGGAAGACAGGGTGAAGGAACTGGGCAACCTGCCAGGGTGGGCTCCCTTCCTCAGCCGATGTCTAATGGGAGCTGGCAAGAACAGCTGTGGGGCTTTGATGTGCCCTTCAGGTGTGTGTCCCTGCTTGGGGTGGGGAAAGTAGAAGGAAGAATGTGGATGGGGTGGACATAAGAGGGGATGCGTCCAACTGGGCAGAAAGTGTTGGGGCCACCAGCAGGGCTCAGAGGAAGAAGTAAAAGTAAGCCGGTGAAAGACCGGCACAGCCCCCAAAGGAATGGCCACCTGGCCGCTTCCTTCCCCACTCAGATGCAGGGCGAGGCCCTGAAGGCCAGTGAGGTTTCTCTGGACTCAGGCTCAGCCATGCTCCTCTTCCATGGATGGGACTCCACCTGCCCTGTGACTTTCATTTCAGCCCTCCGCGCAGGCGCTCCACCCTGCCGCACCTGGCTGGCCTGGGCCTGGAGTCAGCCTCAGCAGGTGAATTGGGGTGGGGGCCTCCTGGAGCTGACAGCCTGAGATCAGAGGCCCAGCCTGGACCCCGTGGGTATTTTTCCAGTTGGCTCTGGCCCAGGAGACACCTGCTTGGCTTGGCCCACACAGTTCACCAGGCCTTCTTCCCGTAGCATTCTCAGGCCGCCACCGCTCCTTCGGCAGACCTTGATGACACTGTCAGTCGGAACCGGCTGCTCACCTCTCAGCAGTTTATGGACTTGCATTATCATACCCAGAAGCCCTGCCTTTGCCTGGCCATGATTTCTGCCTCTTTAAATGAAATGCCCAGGCGCTGACCCAGAGAACATCAGGCCCTGAGCCCCACTGAAAATCAGGCAGGAGATGGAAAATACTGGCAGGAAAAGGAGCCTGAGTGGGAGGCCTTTCTGCTCAGAGAAGGCCCTAGGGCATCTGAACCCAGGTCTTGGGAAGGGGGCTGGGCACGAAGGCAGTAAGGAAATGGAAGTATAGAGAGAGTAGGGGACTTCCCTGGCCAGAGCTCCTTGCTGCCCAGAGGCCGGCTATCATTCTTAGGCCACTTCTCTGCATTCTCCCTTTAGCGCCAGTGTCAAGGCTGGTGACAACTCTGAAGGCCACCTCATCCCTTTCCCACCTAACACCCTGCCAAGAGCATTTGCTTGCCCACCTGCAGCCCCAGGGGGCTCAGTCCCTTTCCCGTCTTGGACTGGCCCAGGCATTAGTACACTCCTAGGAATGGTGTGAGTTCACCTCCCTGAGCCTTCCCCCTTGGTTCTACCCTATTTATAGATGCTCCCACATGGGGAGGCAAGCCAGGATGATGGAAAGAGCACTAGGATCTGCCCTCCAGCCTTGGTATTTTCCCTGGCCTTTGGGTGGTCCCCTTCCCCAAGATTGGACCTGACCACTTTTTTTTTATAATATATATTTTTATTGTTATTTATGTCTTTTACATTTTGTATTCCCCTTGGGTAGCCCACCACCAATTCACCCATGATCCATCTCCATGGTCCCTTGTGTTCTTTTCTATTCCATTTTGTGCCCTTACCCTCCCCTCCCCATGCACCCCCCACCCCCACCCACTGAGTGTCTCTCTCCTATTTGGTTTCCCTATAGTCCTGTTATAAGTGACTATGGAAAGCTGTATGGCGATGCCTCAAACTGCTAAACATTGAGACCCAGCAATCCCACTTTTGGGAATTTACCCAAAGGACACAAAAACACTAATCCGAAAGGATATATGCACCCATATTTTCATTGTGGCACTGTTCACAATGGACCTGACCACTTCTGTCTAGGTCATGGGTTGTTTTCTAAATGTTCTGCCCCAGGACAGCTCTTCAGATTTCTGAAGAATGGAGACCATGCCTCCAACCCTTCCTCATTGATTTCTCTTTTCCAGAATAAACAATGTGAGCTTCTGTCCCCTCCTAGGTCGGTCGTTTGGCTCCCCTCTTGGGGAGTGGGGGGCAGAAATCCAGAGTGGCCTTCCCCACATGCTCAGAAATGTCTGAGAGGAAGGAAGTGGGAAGTGAATGTTGGATTCTCATCTCTCCATCTGCCCAGTCTTAACCCTTGACCTTGCAGTTAGTTTCCCAGCCGCCCCTGCTCCTATGGCTCCAAGCAATAGTACCCCAAGAAGCCACTGACAATTTTGTGCCCATCTGACTCCCTCTTGCCCCTCCTGCTAAGGCCTAAACTTTGCAGAACAGCAGGGAACACCCCAGGGGGCAGCCCACTGCAGGACCCAGATGTCCTCTACTTTCCTAAAGAACCCAGCTCTGTGAGCAAAGTGGCCTTGGTGATTTCCACTTGGTTTGCCAGGCTTTCCACCTGCCCCTCCTTCTGGAAACTCCTCAGCTTCTTCAGAGGCCAGGCCTAGAGATCTGAGATCTGACAGCTGCTGGTTTGGGGAAAACAGGATCTGCTTCCATTTAGGAAGTCCATTCAGACCTGGCCACCTCGAGCTCCCAGGGGCTGCTGTAGCATCAGAGGTGGGGCCCCACTCCACAGCTATCCTGAGCCAAAGCCTGAGGCCTAGCCCAGAACCTCAGGGCCCTGGGACCCTGGCAGGCCCTCCAGGAGATGACAGCATCAGCAGGAGCTTGCAAGCAAATGAAGCACACTGGCCTCCTCCCAGGCCCCCTTCCTCCTGCTTGCAGACTGCTGAGGAGTTGGAATGTCCCCTCTCTCCCTGGGGTGGTCACCTGCTTCCTCCCCACCTGAGCACTCACTGCTGAGGAGGTGGAGGAGGATGGGGAAGGGGCAGGGGAGCACTGATTAACCTTGGCTTAGAAGAATGTGCAGAACAGGCAAGCGACAGGGCCCCTTTCCCAGCCAAGGGTCCTGTGATAAGGAAAGGGGGAGGGGGCAGCTGGAGGCCAGCAGTGGGATGAAGGGGAGAGGAGTGCAGAGAATGTGCTGTGTCAGCCCTGTGCTTGGCCCTGAACTAACAACTCCCTCCCCTCTCCTCTGCTCCCCTCCCCCTTCCCTACCCACCTCCCGGCCTCCCTGCCTTCCTTCCTCCCTGCTTCCCTTCCTTTCTTCCTCCCTGTTTTCCTCCCTCCCTCCCTTCTTCCCCCCTCCCCCCAAAACCCCTACCCCTGCCCTCCCTTTCTCCCTGGCTTCCTTCCTCCGGCCCATCCCTTCCAAGCCTTCCCTTCCTGCCCTTCCTGCCACCACCACATCTCTGTTTCCTTTACTCTTTGTCTCAGACCCTCCTTTTCTCGGTGCCTCTGTTTCCCCTTGGATCTTGAGGTCTCTGTCCATCATTCCTCCTCACTGCCTTATCCTCCTTCTGCTTCTCTGCCAGTGCCTTTCTCTTTCTTTGCCTTGCTCCTAACCTGTCTCTTTCTCTAGGTCTGTCCACATCTGCAGCCCTGAGGATGTCTTCCTCCAGCTCATTTCTTTGTCTCAGTTTCTCTTTCTTTGTCTCTCTGCTTCTCTCTCCCTGCCTGTCTCGACCTTTCTCTGCTCTGCCTCCCCCCAACATCTCTCCCCTTCTATCGCCTGTGTGGTTCCCAAGAGGGTTTTAGCAGCTGCCGAAGTACCAAGTGTGAACTCTGACCCGCAGCTGGCCTACCCTGCTTCTGACAGGGGCCAGGCCCATGGCTGCTTTTCCTGGCACAGAGAAGGAGGGAGAGAGAGAAGGGTAAGTGGGGGACACCAGAGAAGATTGGGGAAGGAAGAAAGCAACCTTTTGTAGAGTCTCCCATGGGCCAGGTGTGGCTGCAAGTGCTTTCACAAATCCCTTTCTTTCTCCCGTGGTGGAAACACTTTCATCCCCATGTTCAGGGTGAGGACACTGAGTGTGAGAGAGGGAAGTGATTTATTCAAGGTTGCACAGTAATTCAGGGGCATGGGTGCCAGGACTTTCTACCCCAATTGCCCACTGAGAGAAGGTCTGCACTTTGATTGTCCCGAGAGCAGCCCATGCCCACTTCCACTGGACAGTTTTCTTTCTCTCGGGTACTGGACTTGGGTCATCCTGGTAAGGGACCTATCTGAAAATTTACTAGCAGGCCAGGCTGCTGGGATTTGAGGTATCACATGGAAGCTATCCCAAGCCCACCCCAGAAAAGGATCCCCCATAGTCTCTTGCGAGCCCTGAGAAAATGGTATCTGTCAGATAGCACTGAGAATCAGACTAGAAGGACCCCTGTCCTTGTCCTCGTCCCATGCCTCTCGCTACACAGCTGTGGACACTGAGGTTCATAGAAGGGAAGTAGGCCCAGCCTACCAGAAGACAGGCCCGCAGGGGAACAGGGACAACATTTGAAAAGGGAGATTATCAAGCACTGGTTTGTTTTATATAAATAACATGAAAATTCTCTGCAAGTCAACCCACACCCAGCACACCATCTGCCGCCGTGGCCCAGCCATGGAGTGGACACGGGCAGGAAAGCCTGGGTCAAGTCCTACTGCTCAGGACACTTCCGTCTCTGGGACATGCTGGGGGTGCAGTAGGACTCTCCAGGAAGGTTCTGGTCTGCAACCTTGGGCTGACCTGTTCCTTCCCTCAGGGAGTGCGTGCAGTGGGCACTGGCTGAGGCTGGCGGTGCTTATGAGAGAAAAGGGAGCTCCTTGCTGAGAAGGACAAAGAGAGGCCAAAAGAGAGGCAAACTGAGGCAGGAATAACCAAAAAGCAGCAGGGATAGAGAGAGACAGAGCAGCGAGGGAGAGGCAGAAAGTGTGAGGAAGCCAGCTGGGCGTGGGGCCTGTGTGGGCCTGGGGATTGGGGGAGGGGGACATGGAAGGCCTACAAGCACATTCCTTCCTTCTGCTCAGGTCAGAGCAGCCTGGGCCCCACCCGGGGGCACCGCCTCTGACAGTCTCCAACAGAACCATCCACTTACATGATCTCATATTGCTCCTGAGCAGGGGCCCTCTGAAGTCTGGGGGTGGGGGGGATGAATGGGATCATTGGTGTCCATTTGCTAGAAGAGGAAACTGAGGCCCAGCAAAGGCAAGCATTTGTCCAAACTCTGGTGCAGTGAGTGAGCTGCTGACCCAAGGCCTTGAGTCAGCTCCAAACAGCCTTTGTCACTTTGCCTCTGGTCTGCTCTGAGAGACAGTGGCATAGGGTTACCCTGAAGAATTCCCAAGTGAAGAAGAGGCAAGGCAGCGGAGCAGGGAGCCAGATTCGCTGGAGGGCGTTTAGGCGGAGAGAGAAAACGATTAAGGGAGAAGAGTGATTGGCTGAGAGGAGAAGATGAAAGGAGCCAGCAGACAGGGCTTGGCTCAGGGATGAGTCAGGCCAACGGCCTCCTGAGATAGTGATCTACAAATATCTCTGAGGTGTCAACAGACAAGTAGGCTGCAAGGAGGAAGAGGAGGAGGAGGAGCAGGAAGAGGAGGGGAGGGGTGGGAAATTAAGTGGCCTGGCCAGTCAGAGTAGGGACACCCATCTTGGGAACCAGGCTGGAAGAGACAGGCTGGGCCAGGGGGCCAGGTGCTCGAGGGTGGCCCCAGGGTTGTAAGGGACCTTAGGGGAAGCCCCCTCCAGAAGGGGAGGGTGCTGACCTCCAACCCATGGAGGAGGGAGGCCACCGCTCATTTTCTGCTCCCCACCCCAGAGTGGGGCTCGGCGCCAACTTGGGTCTCTTCCATCTCTGCTAAGACTGACTCTCCGAGTTCACCGTGCCTCTTCCCAGGCCTGGGCCTGGTGCTCCATCTGCACACACTGCCTCAGGGCAGCCTGAGACCTAAGGGTAGGAGTTGTGGGGAGCAGGAGCCCACCTCCCTAAGATAGTCCTTCCTGCTTCCCAGAAACCCCTCTTAGAGAAGAGCCACACAGAGATGCCACGCAGAGGGCAGGGCCAGTGCCTGAGTCCCACCCTCACACAGCACTCCGTGCTCTGCCCAGCACCCGATGAGGGGGCCTGAGCCACTGAGCCTGCTTCCAGCAGAGTGGAAGCTGCAGCTCAGGGCTGGGAACACTGTTCCTGAGGTGGAGAGGAAAATGTTGCCTGGAGAAAACAGAAGAAATTGAATGGAAGCCGCTCTTAAGGGGTCAGAAATATGCCATCCCACTGCCCACTGACATGTACACAAACATCACACACTCACAAGTACATGTGGGCATCTCTTCTGCACTCCTGTCTGAAGTAAGGCTTGGGAGGCTGGGTGAGGCTCAGAGGAGACTGCAGAGGCCCAGTCCTTTTCTTTCCACGTGGCTGCTCCCTGAAGGTTGAGCTCATGATTCCATTTCACAGATGAGGAAACTGAGGCTTGGTATGATGAAGTGACTTCCTGATGCCCTTGCTGCTAGAAAATAGTGGAGCAGGACCTCAGAATCTGGCATGTCTGCTCCCAGAGCCTGGGGTCTTTGCAGCCTCCTCTAGGGTTAGAGAATCTGCAGCCTCCTCCTTTCCTCTGTCCTTTCCACTTCGCTTACAAGCTCAGCCCCTCTGAAGGTTGTCCTTGGGGCCTCTTCTAAAGTCCTACCTTCTGGGAAAAGAAGCCAGATGAGGTGCTCTGATAATGGGGAGGCACCCGGTCCCTGCAGTTCCAGCAGAGGGGAACAAGCACCTCCTGTCTGTCCCTCTTGACTCCCTGCCGAGAAAGAGAGATGGGACAACCCCTCAGAGCAGCCATGCTGGGGCCATCCCCCTTGCAGCCCGGGATTCCCAGATGTGGAGGCACCCTGCCACAGCCCACACTGGATGGCCAGTGGCCCTGAGGCCCTGGAGAGGAGACAGAGGATGGGGGTGGCGGTCGAGTGGGGGTTGTCACCTGTTGTAATAACTCCTGTGTGCTCAGCACTTGTCAGTCTGAAAGAGCTTACAGAAACATGGCGTGCATACCCTGTCCCTAGGAATGAGTGAGTAAGACACAGAGAGAGACAGAGACAGAGACAGAGACAAAGACAGAGACAGACAGATCTATCCTGATTTTCCACAGGAGAAAAACAAGGAC
Organism: Scalopus aquaticus; assembly: GCA_004024925.1. Classification (NCBI taxonomy): domain Eukaryota; kingdom Metazoa; phylum Chordata; class Mammalia; order Eulipotyphla; family Talpidae; genus Scalopus; species Scalopus aquaticus. Next base: position 30,735 of record PVIJ01014336.1, on the reverse strand, counting down.
CAGAGAGGGGAATTGACTTGTTCAAGGTTGCACAGCTAGACTGCATCATAGTGCTTTGAGGGTAAAACAAGCAAAGACATAGATGTGTACCTAGGTGTATAGATGTGTGTTTGTGCAAACATATGTGTATATGAAATGGAAATAAAAGTTTGATAAAATAAAATGGATCCTTACTGCATGAGATGGGCTCTATTTTTTTTTTTTTAGTCTTCATCAAGACTCTATGAATTGATATCTTGTCTCGCTAATGAGCTGTAATCTAAGTTTGAAAAAGACTGCTCTGGGGGTTCCAGCCACGGGCTCAGTGGTCCTCCTGCCTCTGGAGCCAGCACGGGCTCTTTGGTTTATGCTCTGCCGCCTCACCCTGAAAGAGAGAAGACGGAGGGGATGAGTTTAGTCAGGCAAGGAGGAGATGGTTTAGTCTGGAACTTTGGACAGGGTTCTGGGGGTTATGGGAACAAAGGGGAGCCTCCAGGTCAGAACTTCCTGTTCCTCCTGGCAAAGTTAAAAGCCAAAGATATCTCAAAATACCAGTCCCTGAAGATCCATAGAACCAGTATGTACATACCATTGAGGCCTGATGGGGTGGAGCCTGTGACAGAAGAAAGGGGATCTGACAGAAGGGGAACAGTGAGCAGTGCACAGTCACACATGTACACACGCCGGAGCATGTATGTGTACATGCAACCACACACATTCCAGAGTCTTTCCATTGCGGCATCCCCACCCTGCCACAGTGGAGGTAGGGGTTTGGCACCACTGTCAGAGTCGGGATAGAAGGAGAAAATCTGCACCATCCCTGAGGAACCTTGGTGACCATGGGCCTCTCAGGGCACAGAGTGTGGGCTGAGGCCAGTGGCTTCTCTGGACTTGATTCTGGCCCACAGGAAGGACCAGTCTTGGGAGGGGGAGGTGTCAGGTATCCTAGGAAAAATGAGCAGGTGTGCTTGGGCTGGCTCCCACCTGGAGGGAGGGCTGGACCTGGGCGTGGACCCTGGGCTTAGGGGTGCAGAGTTCAGAGAAGCCTGGGGGTGGAGGATGGAGGAAGATGATCTCATAACCCAACATCCTCAAGAGGAAGATGGCTCAAAGGCTCAGGAGAGCTGGGAGCACCTAAATATCAGATTTGAACTACAAAAGGATTTTCCAGAGGAACTCAGATATGTCAAAGGCCATACACCAAGCTATAAGAGTGTGTGGGGGGGTCAGGGGATAGAGAACTGAGCCATGGGAAACTAGAGTCACAGAGGATGCAAGTGAAGAGGCGGTGAGCCCAGCAAACAGGCCCCGGCAGTTAAGAGTTATCTTACAGTCCTACTTGGAGGCCAGAAGAAGCAAAGAAATGGTCAGGATTGCTGGTCTGGAAAGACAGAGAGGAGGCCCACAGCCCGATCCCAGAAACAGTTGAGTCCAGGAAGGAAGAGCCCAGCCCAGCAAGAGGGTGTCGATGCGCAAAAGAAGCTATGGGATAGAAATGTGCAGGACGCATTAGTTAAGAACATGGGTTTGGAAGTCAGAGAGCCCTGGCTCAAAAATCCCCATGCTCTTTCTGTCACGCTGAGTTGTTTGCAAAAACATTTGATCTTGTTGCATCTGTTTGCTCATGTGTTAAATGAAGATGACTCTAGTACCTACCTCATAGCAGGCATCACGGCTCCACATTCATGTATAGAAAGTGCTTAACCCGACTCCTGGCACATAATAAGTGCTTAATAAATGGCAGCTCTTATAATTACCATACACACTGTCCATACCACGTGCCTTAAGGAATATTCCCCTCCATGCCTTGACTTGGGTTCTTCCATCTGCCTAGAAAGTCTTTCACCTCAAATATCCCAATCCTGCTCGTGCTTTGAGGCCCTGTTCCAAAGTGACCTGCTCCACGAAGCCATCCCTAATTGCCTCTCAGCTGTCCATGAGGTTTCTTTGTCCCTCTAATTATCTCAACAATGTTTCCATCCCTCTTTTCTGGTACTAACCCCCTTCTACATCTTATTAGGACGGTTGGCACACTCATTCCTCCAACTAGACGGGCAGCTTGCTGAGGAGAGATATCACACCTCACTCAGCCCTGGCTCCACAGCACCCAACCTAGTAACACAGATGCATTTGCTGTCATTTGAAATGTCTTCATGTACAAGTCCAGGATGGTGAAGGCAGTGGCAGATAGGAAATCGGAGCCAGGTTTGTGACTGTAGGAACTCACGGAGACAGGGAGATTTGCAAGTGTACCATCAATTTTCCGAAGGGGGGGAACGGTAGACTCCGGTGATATCGAGCCACTTAGGTCAGTCTGAAACCCTGAGAACATTCTCATGTTCCTAGCTGTCAGGAAAGCTCCAAAAGAAGCTAGCAGTAAGGAAGCAGGGTTTTGCTTAGAACAAGTCAGAGCCAGTTAATTTCGCCTTATTTTGCGGCTCTGTTGGTCTCTGGAGTTCAGTGAAGCTGGGGCAAGTGCCCTCTCACTGTCCTGTGAAACCCGCGACTGAGAACTAGGGCTGGAGAAGTTGCGGTGAGCAGCATTTGCAACTGAACAATGGAACCTAAAGAGTCTTGACTGATATCAACCAGGAGGGAATTATTTAGCACACTGCCATAGGGCGCTGGGTCTCCATTCCATCCTGCACATCAGTGGTTATCAGTGATCTGCAAAAAGGACACAAAACTTGGTCACTACTAGATTTCCCAAGGCCTGGAGCCATGAGGCACAGCTAATACATCAAATTGAAAAATGAAAACAAAGAAAAAAATTCTCAACAGGCTGGAACCAGAGGCCCAAACCAGCCAGATCAAATTGAACAGGGGTAAATGTGATGTCTTGCTTTGAGATTCAAAGCCCAACTGCACAAATACGGGCTGGGGAGACAGGGCTTAACAGCCGCATGTGTGAAAAAGACCTAGGGCTTGGAGTTGACCACAAGCTTCACAGAAGCCAACAGTGTGACGTGGTGGCTGAAAAAGCTAATGAAATTTGGGGCTGTATGAATAGAAATACAGTTCCCAGATGCAGGGAGGTAATAGCTCTACTGTATTCTTCCTGTCCAGACCATCTGGAATACGGGGCCCACATTTGCCAAGGCACATCGATAAACAGCCAGAGCAGGTCACCAGGCCGGGGAGCCACACGGGTGAGAAAGAGCTGGCGAAGCTGGGCTATTGACCCTGCCCAGGAGGACTCCTGGACCTCGCCTAACGTAGAGACATTTTGCAGGCTTGGTCATACTGAGTGCTCACTTTGTGCTAAGCACAGCTCCAAGGTCTCTTTCAGACATGGCGCCCCCACAACAGCCCTCAGGGAAGGGGTTCTCACCCTCCTTTGACGCAGAAAAGTGGAATAATTTGTAGGAGCTCACACATCTAGGAAGCAGCAGAGCCAGCAACAGCCCAAATCTGCTTGGCTCCAAAGATCACGCTTTTGTCCAAATAGCTGAAGGCCGAATTGGGGCAGAGGGAACAAGGGTGGTCTGTATGGTCCGAGAAGGCATAGCTGGGATCTGTGGGTGGAAACCACTGGAAAGTATAATTTCAACTCAAATTCATACATGGTGTTTGTGGATTTGGGCTTTGTTTTGTTTCTGTTTTGCTTTAACTTTTTATTATGGAAAATCTCCAATATATGTGAAAGTCGACAGAATAGTTTCATGAGCCCCCACATATTGATTTACCCATCACCCAGCCTGAACAATTGGCAACTCATAGCCATTTCTGTTTCTCCCCTCATCCCCATCCAAGGATTATTTGGGGGCGGATTCCCAACATCTATCAGCACGTCAACAGACGGTGATTTTCATAGTCAGCCCTGTTATGAGATAGAACTGGTATCTGGGAGAGGGAGGGACCGAGTTCATTTTTTCTGTAGAGGTGAAAGTATCCCTGAGGCTCTTCTCCATTCAAATAAGAGGAAAATGGCCACGGCCAACTCCTCCTTCGTTCAGACATTACTGAAGCCACACAGGCTGGTCAAGGAGCGGAGGCTGGTCCTGCCATCTGGGCAAAGCAGGCCGCTAAGATACATTAGGCCTACAAGGGTTTTTCCCAAGGGCACAAACCATGGAACTCCCAACCCTCTCCACTCCTCCAGCCTCGAGCTTGCACTGTTTATTCTTAGTACCAGGGTTTGCTCAGAAAAATAAGGGCACATATTCCCCTCTCCCAACAGGCACACATGCACATACACTTACTCTTTAACACACTCACATACTCACACACCCTATTAGTCTTTGTAAGGCATGTCTTAGACCGCCCCTCACACCTTGCCCTGGAGCCTGGCATGAGTCACCTCCTCACCATGGACATGTGGGCACAGGTTTTCATGGGAGCCAGTCGTGGGAGCAAGCAAACTTCAAGGCTTCAGGGGCCGCCAACCCCCAGGCCTAGCCTATACTTCTAGCAGGTGGTTACTCCTGCCTGTCCCCTCCCAGTGCCCTTTAAGCATGCCCCTTCTTTGCCAGCCCCTCCCTTGGCCTTCAGCAGGGCCTCCAGCCATTGAAGTGTGCAGATCAACCAGAGTAACCGTGTTTGACCCAGTCAAGGCCCAGCATTCCCTTGACCTTGGCAGGGCTCTGGCTCGACAGGTCAATAGCATAACAGGCGTACAGGTTGGTCTTCATGGGACGGGCCCCACAAGTGTATGTGAGTTTATCAGCCTTTGACCAGAGGGCTCCTGTTGTTCTTTCGAATGGAGTGCAATGGCGATTCAGCTTTTGATTGATTAAGGAAATATATTCCCAGAGAAGGGAGTAAAGGAGATCACATCTGGGGGAAGGATACGACTGACAAAATTGGTGGTTGTGTGGTAAGCACAGTGGTGGTGCAAACATTAAAGTTAAGGTGAATTTGATATCAAATTTTATGAAGTCAGTGATAATGGTGATGGAAGTAGAAAGGCAATGGGGAGAGTAGAAGAAATCGCATTGATGTTGGTTATGGTGGTGCCAATGGCTGGAGGTTTGAGATCCAGGCAGCTGTTTTGGGGGATATGGAAAATGCTCCCAAAATAATTCTAAGAACCAAGACTCTGCAGCCTGCCCCGAGAGCAGCCCGGGTCAGGAGCTCATTGGAACACTCAGGTCCAGATGTTCGTCATGGCGACATCTGCTCAGTGAAGTCTCAACTGAGGCAGCAGGGTAGGCCATACGTAGACAGGGCTTCTCTGGGGCCTCTCAACACAGGAGTCTGTGTCATCCAGAGACTGGTTTGTGGCCGTGCTGGTTTCAAGCAAAACTCTCCATCCCCAGGTGGGGCTTCACGATCAGGGAAAGCTCTGCAGCGGGCTCCAGGCTTCTGCATCCAAAGGCCCCGTAGCAGCAGGGGAACAAGAAGTTGGAGGGCCGGTGGAGGTCATCCAGTGCCAGAAGTCCTTTTCTGGGTCTTTTCTGACCATGGGAAGACAGACGCCCTCCTCCCCTCTGCGTGGGCTGGCCTCTGGATCCCCAGAAGGGTACTAGGGTGAGGTCCCCAGAAGGAGGAGTGTCTCCCTTTTGGCTTCCCCAGGGTCAACAATTTTATTCTTAGGGTGAGCCAGCCCCACTCATTCTGTGGGGAAGCAACAAAAGGAGGGATTTTGAAACCAGACAGACCTAGGTTGGCGTCCATACCAGGGACTTCCTAACTTCATACCCCTACTCAAGTACCTTCACTGCTACACCTTAGCTTCCTTGTTTGGAAAACAGGCTAATAATCTGGAGTTTGCAGACCATTCCAGGACATATTTCTGCACTGCCTATCACAAATCCCAGCACACAGTGGGCGTTCCCTGACCAGTCGCCCTTCTTCCTCCCATTGAATCTCACAGAGTGACTAGGGCTTTCCCAACACCTCACCCACTCTGCACCCAAACATGCCCAAGGAGACGAGGTGACCAAGAGCCCCAAGTTGCCACGGCTTGAACTCATTTCACTGGGAAAACTCTAGGCTTGGAATGCTGTAGTCAGTTTTGGGGGGGTCTCCCAGATATGCCAAAGGGTGATGACCTCTTTGTGACTGGAGAGAAAAAAATGGCTCTTCCCCGCTGCCTGTGGTAAAGGTCGCTGAGCTGGCACAGAAAAAGATGCTGTGCTTTCTCTGAGCTCTCTGGTGCTCCAGCACTAACTTCCCAAACGTCTCCTCATCACTTCCTGATGTTTCTTGCATCGTTAGGAAATCTTGTATCATTTAACTTGGTGTATGTTTCTGCGTGTGTGTGTGTGTGTGTGTGTGTGTGTGTGTGAGTGTGTGTGTAGTGTGTGTGCTTTCTTTTCAAATAGCCTACAAGGTCTCCAAGAGCAGGGGACACCTCCTTCTCCCTCCTCTCCCCTATCAACACAGAGGTGGGCACCTGGAAGGCGCTAGTTCAGCCCAGTCTTGCTTCAGTGGTTGGACAGCTGCTCAGGGTCCTTCCAAAAAGTGTGAAGATTCCAAATCCCTCCTAAGCCCTGGGATGAGGGGCTTTCCTGGCTCTTCTGAGACTGTCATTTTGGCTCTTTCTTTCTCTGGGAAAATCTGTACAAGCCTCTGACCCAAGATCTCTGAGTCTCTCGGGTGTGTCTCTGTGCCAGTGTCTCTGGGAGCAAACGTCTTCCAGTCTCTGGGAAATGAGGGCGGGGCCAATGCAAACATTACAGCTGAATAGAATCTTTGTGGCCTAATGCTTTTGGAAAACGGTTTGTATGGCAGGCTTATTATTTGGAGGATGGGAACCAGCTGTTCCCCTCTCCCTGACAGCAGGATGAGAAGAAGTGGGTACGAGCTGCTGTTGAGGAGGCTGAAGTCTCTGACCTAGAGGGACAAGTAATACAGGAACCTGATGTCCTAGGTTTAGGGAGAAGCATCCTCTCTAGATAGCTCTAAGAGCAGATCATCTGATCCAGTTCTATCTGAGTCAAGGATTTTTCTCTTTGGAACCACGAGAAATACATGATAACCCCTGGAGGCTCAGGAGCAAGAAGGTAGGATAAGCAGAGATGGTCAAGACCAGGATAGGAAGACTGAAAAGGACCATGTGACATCCTGGGGTACAGATTTGGGACCCCTTGGGCAAGAAGCTCCTTTTAAGAGGCAGTGTGGAGACACAAGGGCCACTGTGCCAGGTACTTTTGAATCCATTAATCTTATCCATTCCTCAAACAAGCCTTTGAGGCAAAGGGATTATTGTGCCCATCTTACTGATGAGGAACCTGAGACTCATTCAGAAAGGGGAAGTGACTTGTCCAAAATCACGCATGGACAGCAAGTGTCAGGGGAGGGTTTCAGCTTCAGTCTGGCTCCAAAGTCAGCACTCCTTCCACTGAGCCCCAAGTCCTTAGGACCCAAGGAGAGCAGTGACCAACTGGGCCACTCTCGCTGGTGGAAAGGGAGGTGGGGAAGAGTGTGGCACTCATCCATTGGTGCCTGCCAGGGGCCAGACCTCCCCAGGTGAAACTCCTTGGGACCCAAACAACTTCAGCCCTTGATGTCACAGGGCGTGTGCCAAAGCCGGCTGGGAACAGCGTCTACGCTAGACCCCCCCTTCTGGTTCCAGTGTCCCAGGCTCAGGAGTCACTGAGAATGGACCTGGCCTCATTCAAGGTGTAGTTCCACTAGGATAAGGCTCTCTACCAGTGCCAAGGTAGCACCTCTTGAGATACAGGGAAGCTGGTTCCCACCGGCACTGAGCTACTGAGAGGCTGAAATAAGAGAAGATGCACTAGCACCTGGGAATGGGACCATGCACCCAGGTACGCAGTACATATTAGACAATGTGCTGAGGAGACATGGACTCTCAGGCGTGAGCTGGCAATCCACAGGGCCTGGGGTCTGGCATCTCTGGAGCCCACTCCTTCCTCAAGGGGGCCTTCGCTTCCTCCCAGAAGCCACAAGCAGTGGGCTCAGCTCTTTCTATATCACAGCTTCCCCACCTGCTCTGCCCCTGCCCACCAAGGAAGGGGAGATTAGCCCCACCACCTTTCCTCCCGGCTGTCTCTGCAACAAATCCAGGGCCCTTTTGTGTTTTAAGGATTTTGTGGTTACTCTGGACAGAGACAGAAATGGGAGTGGGGGTGGTCACCAGAATAACAACTGTCAGGAAGCCTTGAAGGGTCAAGAGAGTAGAGTTCCAGTTGCCCTTGGCATTCATTCAAATGGAAATGGAGCTGGGCGGCCATTCTCAGAGGCCTTTCCCAGACTCCTTTTCTTCCATGGTCCATGGACATTGCTTGTAACTGCATTCTCTCTGTCTTTTATGCCTGAGCTTGGGGCTCCTGTATTCCCCAGTAAGGCGCCCTCCCGCTCAGCCCCCACCCACTTCCCTCCTTGCCATCAATAGGCCCTAGGGGTAGCAGAGACCCTCTTAGGGCAAAATAATAGGCACTGCGATTCCATCATTTACATTCACACAGACTCAAGTGGGCCATTTACATGAACCCAGGGATGGCAGTCCTGGGAGGGAGCTCAGGGATCATCTAGGCCATCCTTTCCCTTGTACCTACCCGTTCAGGGAACAGAGAAGGAAGGGAGCACCCCAAATTTATACAGTAAGAGTCTGCTCCAGACCCAGAGGCCATGCCTCCCTGCTCTTGATCAGACATTCCAATTCTGAGGGCCAATGTCTGGGCCCGAGAGCCTTAGAGGTGCGGCAGAGCCAGCCCCCGCCCACTTTACAGAGGGGGTTGCAGAGGAGGTTTTGTCCTAGCTAAGGGGCAACTCCAGCAGCCCTTCGTGGCTCAGAGGAGGGAAACTCCCATCCACTGTGGACCTACTGCGTGCAAATGCTTCCCCATGGATTCCTTCATTTCATCTTCATGGCCAGCGTGCCCAGGAGGACGGCAGCATCGTCATCCTTGCTTTGCTGAGGAGGAGACTCAGTGTCAGAAGCGGGAAGGGAGACCCGTGCACAGCCACGTGAGCTAGACAGTGATGCGCTAGCCAGAGCTCGTGCCCATCACTTGTACCCTGCTGTGAGTGCTCCTCGGTCAGTGAGTGCTCCTCAGGCTCGTCATCGTCTTGCCCCCGGTTCTGGTCCATACCCCTTTCTCCCTTCCCCTCAAGCCATCTCCAGTTCACCTGGCGTGACCAGGGTGGGATTGGCCTGGCCAGGAGCCCACAGAGTTGTGCTCCCCTAGGTCCCGTCGCGGTGACCTCTGAGCACTGCGAGGAGCTGGGCCGCCGCTCCCAGCCACGGCAGGACAGCAGGGCTAGGTCAAGCTGCAGTTATGCTTAAAGCTCAGGTCTATGTGTGAGTCTGAGGGTAACATGTGGGACTCTGCTCGTTTGGGACAAGATGACTATGTGTGTGCCCCATGTGTGCCCACGTGTGTCACCATGTCTGTGGATGTGTACTCCTCTGTGTAAATGTGTGTCTGTTCCTGGTACACCTCCAACCACGTGTGTGCCTGATTGTAAACAGGTTTGGCACTCTCTGCAGCGTCTGGGTGCGGCACCTATGTCAGTATCTGTGCCTGTTGATACTGTGACTTGTGTGGGCGTCCAAGTGTGCAGGGTACCGTGTGTGCACTTCATGCAAGTCACTGTGTCCACAGAGGCATGATGACTAGGGTCTGTGCCAGTGGAGGGATGTCTGTACCCCAGCCTCTGGGCCGGGGGCTCTGCATGACAGTGTGCAAACACTGTACACGTGAGTGAGCCGGTCAGCGCACATTCTGGGGCTGAAGGTGCCCAGCACACGTGGTGCACCCTGCACACTCAGGTCTGATGTCAATCTCCACCCGAGTCCCAGCAGTCCCCAGTGTCCCCCCAGCTTCCATGATCCACCCCCCATGCTGAGGAATCAGGACCCGTCGGGTGCGAGCATCCCTATTACACCCTGCCAAGTGCACTAATCCCCCTGGGGAAGTCATTACCAACAACCATACACAGCCGGAGTTGCTTAATCACTCTTAAGAAATTTCTTTATAATCTGAGTAAATTACTTTAATTACTTGCAACTACCAATTAGTGTTTGAAGGTTTCCCTTCCAGAGAAACAAGCCTCCCGCTCTGGACTTCCAGTCCCCTCCTCCTCCAGGGTGAGGGCTGCTCACCTGGCCGCCCCTCCAACCAGGCGCCAGGCTGCCCCCTCCTCCACCCACAGGGCCATGGTGGCCCAGCCCCTGGCTTGGTTTCAAGGGGGCTCAGTTTCTCACTGGTGCTCCAAGCACTCCTTCCCGACCCCAAGGGCCATGCCCAAAGAAGAGGCAAGAGAACCAGCAGACCCACCTCGGCCTCTCTCAGCTCACTCCCATCCGGCCCGGATCAGCTGTGGCCTTGTTCTGGCCTCTGCTGCCATTGGTCAAACCTTCCTTATATGGACCTCCATCCTCTCTGGTAGCCCCCTGGCTCTCCTCGTATGCAAGGGAGACGGCTGTTGCCTCTGAACTCCTTGCCCCAAAGGGTCGCCATGGATGTAGATATCTGGGGAGCAAGCAGCCTTCCAAATGGGACTACTGCCAGCTTCTCCTGAACCCCCAGAAGAGGCGCTGGGCACAACCCAGCTTTCACACCCAGCTCAAGAAGCCCCCTGGAAACTCCCAGAGAAAGAGTGCTGTAAAGAGGAGGAGAACACCAGCTTTGGCTGTGGTCTTGGCACTACTTCACATTAGCTGAATGACCTTACTTGAAGCCTCAGTTTCCTTATGTGTAAGGTATACAAGATGATGCTGACTTCACACTTAGTTGGGTGTAAAGATTAAAATCCCCTCCCCCCCACACACACATACACAGACACAAAGGAACACACAGTTCCTGCTAATTCCCCATTGCTAGCGTCTGGGGACACTGAGAAACAAGACGCTGCCACTGCCTACCAGAAGCTTCCAGTCCCATAAGGAAGATAGAATATGTGGAGAAATAACCAGAATTGTGGTAGACTTATCCTATGAAAGAGACATAGGAAATATTGAGGTTGGTCAGAAAAACGAAAGCAGGAAAGGTGGGGTTACCTAAGAAGCCTATTCCATTTGGCACTCAGCACACCCTTTGTCCCTCCGTGGCTTCTTCAGACCCTGGACGACTAGGTCAGGGCATCTACGTGTGCCTGGATGCAGTGTGTATGCCCTGTAAGAGGTTGCCTGACATCCCTCTGGTTGGTCCAGCTCACCTGGGTGCCTTTGTGTGTGTGTGCTTGTGTGGGCGTGTGAAGCTGGGAAGAGAAAGAATGGATGAAGACAAGGAGAAAAGGTGCCAGGGAGCAAGGCCCCCAACCCCACCCTCTTCCCAGTGCAGGGCAGCAGGCCCTACTCACAGAACTTCACCTAATTCCCCACCCCCTGGCCCTCCAGGCCCCACTCTTCCATTCAACCCTGCTCCCTCCATCCATGAAAGAGTTCCCAAATATTCCCGACTCCTTCCCATCGCTATTCGCTATTCGGACACATGGTTCCCAGAACAGTGGCTGTTCCCATAGTCCTCACACCTACATGTTATTAAATCTGTTTGGAAGAAGAGGAAACTGAGGCACAGGTGTGATATGATTTCTCCAGAATAAAATGGATTAGAAGGCAAGTTCTTCAACCCCTAGTCACTTGGCTATAGGATTTGGCCTCTGGGGGTCCCACCAGTCATTTGAAGGGTGGGGAACAGAAAGGGAAGGAGCTCTCTTGTCTGGGAGTCTGGGATCACTTGGGTCCCAGCTCCACACCCTTTCTCTAGGCTTCAGTTTCACCAGACCTCTCCTTTCCCCGCCCCACAGAGATGAGGGAATCGGCAGCCTTCTGGGCAGGCGGTAGGGCTGTGGGGGTTAATTAACTGTTTCCCAAAAACCTTTGAAGATGAAGGCTCCTCCAGGAGGGGGGTGTGCAAACTGGCTTACAGTCAGGCAGAGCCGCCAATGAATTGGGGTGCCAGGTTGTTATTAAGGAAAAATCCCCAGCTTCTGGCCTCCACTCCACCCACCCCCCTCCAGGTGTTGTCAGTGGGCTCTGCCCTTTGCCAGCCTCTGGACTTCATGCCCAGCCATGTCCAGACATGCTTTCTGGAGGTGTGGAGCCCTGGGGGAGGGGGCCTGAGACCCTGGTCTTTGGTGAGCAAACAAGGAGTCAGAGGAGGCTGAAGGCGGCTAGGTCCTGGGAGCAGGCATGGAGGTGCTACCGAACCTTCCGCCTGGGGGCCTGTCCCAGCCTCTGGGGAGGGAAGCTGCTGCAGGCTCCCCCTCGGCTTAACGGAGCCCAGCTTCTTCTGCAGCATGCCTTCATGTGGGCTTGACCCAGAGCCCCAGAAAGATGGCTCTTGGTCCAGCACCCTTTGTCCTCAAAAGACCGGAGCGGTTGCTGAAGATGTTTCCCCCAGGAGAACCAGGGGCAAAAGAAGCATCATCCTGCCTGCTCGTGAGAAGGTCTCCATAATCACCTCCTGATCACTTCCTCATCTCCCCTCCTCTCTCCCAGGGCTGCCGGTCCCTGACCCTACCCCCTTCAAGCTTACACTCCAGTTGGGGGAGCAGACTTTTAATAAGATGAAAAGGAGAACTCACCTGCCATTTCTCTTCTGGGTGATTATCCTACAGAAGTACCCACAATGATATATTTTAAATGGTGCTAAGCCTAAGAGGGGTCGGCTGTAGGCAACCTAAATAACCAGTCACCTATTCCACGCTGTGGGAGCCCACGTGGCTATTCCAAAGAATAAGGTAGAGCCTGCCTCACCTACTGCTGAGGTTCAAAAGAAAGAAAACGTGTGCAGAGACAGGAGGCCCCATCTGTGAAACACAGAAGCAGTTCTCTGTGGACAGAGGGTGCCTGACGATGCACGGAGCACTGTTCCAGCTCCTCCTCCGTGCTCTGCCCTGCTCTGCGAGCCCTGGCCTTTGGAGGGGCTGATGCTTCTTCGCCGATCTTGGCCTCTAGTCCAACAGTAGCAGAACTACAGGGCAAGAGCAAGAGGCAACTGGGTGCCTACTCTGGGCCAGGCCCTTGCTAAGACTCAACATACATTTCCTGAGGGTGGCGAAGGTCTCTTGGGTTCAGGCTGACACCAGGGTGACACCTCTGGAAGTCATTCACCCCGACCCTTGCCTCCACACCAGATGGCTTCCTCTCTCATCTGTGCAGTCAGGCCTGCCCTGAGCTGAAGGCATCTGCCTGGCCTCTGGCAAGACATAGCTTCTTTTCCAGTCGGTGGCCAGATGTGTTCGAGGGAGTGCACACGTGCACAGAGCAGCCCAGTGTCCAGAGGACAGGGCACCTCCCCCAGTCTGGTAGCAGGTGAAGGAGGAGGTCCCAGAAGCCACTTACAGAAAGCCCAACAGTCACCTTGAACAGAAGGGGAACTCACACCAAAACTCGTGGAGGGGTGTTCTAGAACTTTGGGGAACTGTGGAAGCAGACTTGAGAGTAAGTTGGAGCCAGGGACGCTCCAGGAAACAAGAAGCACAGTGCCCGCCTGGCCCCTGGCACCACTGGGCCAACATGCCTCCCTGCCGTGCCTTCCAAGTAGCGATACCCAAGTGGCAGCAATACCCTTTTGAGCAAGCCCCAGTCATGAGCCTGCCTCCAGGATGGCAGCAGTGCCCTTAGGTTACCTCCCCACTGAGACCATAGAAAATAGAGAGGGGGAATTTCTCAAAAAGAAATCAAGATGCCATTGGACAGGAGAAAGGGAAAATGGGCAGCACCTCCATGGCAAATGACAGTGATGAGGGCGGCCAGGCCAGCTAGACTCTGTGCTGACTTCCCAGTGGGAAGTCAGCAACAGTCTCTTCACACCTAGCATCTCCCCATCCTCCCCTCAGCCCTGCCACACAGTCATGATTGGCCCCATACACAGAACAAGGTCTGGGGGTTCAGAGATGGGGGGGAGACTGGCCTAGTATTACCATCTCCAAAATGGCTGAATCGGAACTTGAACCCAGGATGCAGATTGTGCTCTCCCCTCCCCTCCATGGTGTGGGAGGAGCAGCCCCTGATGTTTGAGTAACCCCTTGGGCACAGGGTAACAAGAGCTCTGGATCAGCAGCTTCTCCCTCCTTCTCTCTCCAGAACTCAACCCTCAGCAAATGTTGAGCTCAATTTAGAAAGGGTGCTTGAGGCCTTTGATGCCAGCTGGCCTTGTGGGCAGAGGCCTGGTGAGCTGTGGTCACATGCCCTGGAGGCTATCCTACCAGCTCCCCGCAGGGCTGGCCCAGATACCTTGGCTGTGGACAGGGCCTGGGAGAGCCCCAACCCTTGGGGAAAAGGGCAGGGGCACCTTTGATTCCCATTTCGTGCCTGCCTCCTACCCCATCTGGTAATGTGGGAGGACTGAGAGTGGGGGTGGGGCGCTGTCTGGAGGGGGTGAGGTGGCAGATGGATACAGAAAGGAATTATCTTTTTGTCCCGAGGGTGGTGTCCTGGGTTCTCTTGCTACCCTGTGCCTTCACTGGGCTGATCATCAAATACTCCATGGGCCAATTTGCTGACATCCTTACCCTCCCCCTGTGTTGGCCAGGGCACACTCTCAGGACACAAATTCCTTCCAGGTACTCAGCTTCATCATAAACTCCTCCTTTCTCACTCCCACGGGGTAAGTTGCCCCCTTAGAAGGGTGTATCTGGAGGTCCTTTCGGAACCCCAGGCCATCTGAGGCATTGGCTTTGAGGCTTACACTCATCTCTATGGCTTTGGCCCTGAGGGATCAGCAGCACTCTGGACTCAAGACCTAGAAATGCTTGACTGTTCCCCTTAGTTCATTAGCCATGTGGCAAAAGTGAGAGTGTCAGCCCTGAAACTCCTTCCCAGTGGTGCTTGACTCAGCCACGACGGGCCACCAGGTGGCGGGAATAAGACAGAGACCTCTGACCTGCTGAGTTCCAACCCTACCCCTAACAGGCTGTGTGACCCAGGGCAAGCCCCCCCCCCCAGCTTCCCATCACAACCTGTAGGTCACGGGTTGCTCCAGGCTCCCATGAGTCAATGGCTGCGACACCTTTGTAAGTATAATAATTCACTGGGCGCTCACCTTGTGCCAGGCACCATTCTAAGAACTTTATGAGTTTTAACTGATTTAAGCCTTGCAGCAACCAGATAACCTATGGACTTATTTTACACAGGGCTTGAGAGAGACCCAAGACACAGAAAGATTGAGTAACTTGCCCTGAGCACAGGGATAAGAAGTTGCAGAGCCTGGATTTAAACCCAGGTGGCCAGACTCTCAAAACATCTCTGTTAACACTGTGCTGTGCTATAAAATTTGGGCTCCGTATTATTTTTTAATAACTGCCTCTAACTAAGGCCAGTGGTGCCTGCGTCTCCTCAGAGGGAGACTTTAAGGAAAATTTGGAAGGGAAAGGCCAAGTGCTTGCTTTGTGAAGCTGGTAGAGACCTGCGGAGGTCAACCCTGGCCTGCCCGAATTAGGGGCGGAGGGTCCCTTCCCACTGGCAGTCTTGGATTTGGGGGAGCATCTGGGCAGCTCCCGTCTGCTCTGGCTGTGGGGGAAAGGCAGTGGGGCAGGAGCAGTGGTGGGTGAGCTGCTAATCAGAAGCAGCGGGCCTGCCTGGGCGCAGCCCGACTGTTTGGCTCGCTCCTCCGCATCAGCCAGCGCCTGCTGAAAGGCCCCTGCTCCACCCTGGAGCTACCGGCACTGAGGTTCGATGATGGAGAGCCAGGCAAGCCCTCCCCAGGGGCCAGCTGCCCGCCACTCTGCTTTGATAGCCAGTCCGAGCGGCAAGTCCTCCGTCCGGCGGCTCCTCCAGCATTGTGCACATTCTTCCTGGCCAAGAAGGAACGCTTCGAGTTAATGGGATCCAGATGTGGGACTGTGCTGGGCTTGAACCCCAAATACCCCAAATACCAGCCTGGCCACTGGGAGACCCGGGGATGCACAGGAGGGCTGCTGGGGACTCCTGGCCTCCTTTAGGGCCTGGAACCCAGCCTCCAGCACCTTGAGTTGGTCTTTATGGGGTCTGGGGACTGAACCCAGAGCCTGAGCCCAGGCCCCTGCTCTCTCTTTTGATTCTGGGCTTCGTCCTGATGCTCAGCCTGCTGGGCGAGCCAGCTCCTGCCCCATGGGAGGTGGTGAGCCTGAGGAGCAGCTCAAGGCGGCCTGCCTAAGAGGCCTATACACCTACTGGGGTCAGAAGCCCCATCCTCTGACACTGCTGAGGCAAACAGCCGATCCAGGCTGATCCTCTTTGTCCAGGCAAGGGCTTTGGTCAGCCATGAATCCCAGGGATCAAAAGACTTGAATGTCCAGGCCAGCACCACTGTATCCTAGTGGCACGGCTGTGGGCATGCCACTTCATCTTCCTACGGCTCATTTCCCTTCGCCCTACTATGGGAGCAGGTGGGGGCCTTTCTACCACGGGGGGAAACAGGAATCCTGCCTCTGAAAGCTGAACTTGGCACCTGGCAGCACAGGAAGATGGGAGGCCGATGCCTCAGAGAGCTTCCGTGGGTATCGTAGCCCCTCATGCTCTCACTTGGGGCCAGGCTGCCGTGAGTAGGGCTGGCCAGGCGTGCATCTAAGGCCCCGCAGGAGAGAGAGGGCTGGGGAGAAAATGAGGGCAGGCCAGTCTGGTGCCTCCTAGGATATGTTGCTCAAAGAACTGGGGCCACTTCCCCCAGAGCGGTGTGTTCATCAGCATGCTGTGATCCCAGGCCGATGCCCCCCATGGAACGCATGGCAACACAGGGTGCAAGATAAGTGGTTTGTAATATAACGTGATGGCTCTTAAAAGGCCTCCCTAGCCCCACAGTTCTATTCCAGCCTCCAATAAGCCCAGAGAGCCTGCAATTGCACCGGGAGCACTTTCCAGTCAGTTATTATTTGCCATTGACACCACCGTGTGAATGAGACGATTAGCTAGCCGGGGACTAGGAGTGATGGAGGTGGAGGGGTCATTTTGGGGGCATGTGGAATGGCCTAAAAGGGTAGACTTGGGCCTGACTCAAATGCAGGGGTTGGGGGGCCATGCTAGGTCCCCAGGATTCTGGTCATAGATTGGAGAGATGACAGGCCAGGGCGAGCACTGGACTGAGAAGCAGTAGACCAGGTGGGGGTTCTGCATTGCCAGTGACCAGGTTGTATGACCACTGTCAGGCCTCGCCCTTTTCCTGAGCTTCAGTGTCCCATCCGGTGCAAGAGGTAGAGCCTGCTCTGGATGGGCCAGGGCAGGTGGAATAAGCCCCAAGTGCTCTCTTAAGGAGAGCTTTCAAGGGTTCTCATTTCTCAGTGCAGTGCTGAGCTGGAACCAACTTAGGATCTCCCTACGGTCCTAGGAAAATATAGGAAACAGAGTCTTAGGAAGACAAATAAGAAATTCTGAGCCACAGGAGTGGGACATAGGGGCTCCTGCTTTGTAGGAGACCCAATTCCACGTCTACGCAGACTCAGAAAGGTAGCCAAAGAAAGAATGGAGGGAAGGAGAGAGGGAGTAAGAGGGCTAACCCCAGTCTATCCCCCTCACTGCATTGCTTTTAAAATAAAACCCATTTATATATAAATGTTGGCCTGATGCCCAGTCTCTGTAGAAAAGCTTTTCTGTATTAAACGCTACAATGAATTAAATTAACCATAATGATTTCTTTGTGAATGGAAACCTCTCTCTCTCTCTGTCTCTCTGTCTCTCTGTCTCTCTCTCTCTCTCTCTCTCTCTCTCTCTCTCTCTCTCTCTCTCTCTCTCTCTCTCTCTCTCTCTCTCTCTCTCTCTCTCTCTCTCTCTCTCTCTCTGTCTCTCTCTCTCTCCTTCCCTCTCCTTTCCCCTCCTTTGTGCCATGGTTTTGATCAGGTTTCCCCCTCCCTCCTCAACTCCAGCATCCCCCGTCCCCCACCTTCCCCCACCCCGCACTCCTGACAGCAGCACTGTACTCCCAGGAAGTGACCAGCTCCGTGAGCCCTGCCCAAGGTCAAACTGTTGCCTTCTGCTGACCAGTGTGAGCAGAAATTAGTCAGTCCGGGAGCATTTGTGTGCATAAATGGGACTGAAGGCATGCCCTGCTAAAGCACGCACCTCACCAGGGCTTCCACATGCAGCTTTGGCTGTAGGACACTTCCCTGAGCCTCACTTTCTGCATCTGTAAACTGATGCAGGTGGTGTTGAGTCCAACAGACTAAGGAGGGGAGAGTGGGAGGGGGCACACATGTGGGGAGGGGGCAGCTGTACCCGAAAGTAGATGTGGACATGGGCATTCCTGGGCAGACCAGAGAACAAGGGTATCTGCAAATGTGGGTACCTGCACTCTGGCCCAGGCTCAGAATTTTCACCATGTGTAGGTGCACAGCAGAACACAAGTGCATGTGGGTCTCGAGCTGCAGGGAACCCACCAGGATGAGGTGCTGCAGGGCAGAGAGAAATCAGACACAGGCTCTGCCTTCAACACTCACTGATGCTGAGAAAGGAGCAGTCAGGTGAGGGGCAATGGCAAGAGCCTGGAAGCCTTCCTAGGATGGTAGCTATTAACCAGGGGGCTGGAAAGCACCGTGCCAATAACAATCTTTCCCATGGACACAGAGTTCTAGATCTCCAGTGCCCTTTTACAGGCATTATGTCATTTCTCCCACACATCAAGCTTATAAAGCATGTGCTATTATCCCCACTTTAGAGATGAGAAGACTAAGGGTTTCAGGCCCCCGGTACTGGTTGACCCGATAGCTGTGGGTCCCAGCCTATCACACATTCAATCTCTGCCCTGCTGGGCAGCCCTTGACAACCACTGCCAACATGGCGATCCCAGACCTCAATGGCTGCTGGTGTGGCTTCACTTTCCCTTCTTTATCACCACTGCAGAAGAGGAAAACCTCCCACAAGGACATCCTTTCCAGAGCTCAGTGCCCCTGCCTCTGTCCCACAAGAGGTGCCCAGAACCCAAACCACATCCTTCCAAATCACAGGGCTGTTGTGTGGCTCCAGGTCTCTTCCCTCACTGCGTCCTCTGCCTCCTTGTACACCTCCTGCAAGCCTCTCACTTTGCCAGCCTCCGGGGCTCTTGTCAGAACGCAGTCACACCTTCCCTGCTCTCTGAACAGCCTCCCAGCAAGACACCTAAATAAGACCTTGAAATTATCAATGGGTTTGTCAGTTCTCCCTCCAGATGAAGAGGTCCCTAAGGGCAGGGGTGACCTCTGATGTGTTTCTGTTTCTCCAGGACTCAACGCAGAATTAGACACTGCCATGCTCATAGATTTTATTCTACCAAAAACTGTTGTGAAAGATGAATGTTTTAGGACAATTTTAAGATGTGACAACTTTGAGCGGGTGAAGTCAAAGGCAGGAGGCTGCCATGGCATACAAACTTGCAACAGGAAAGAAGAGTGTCACAGCTGGAGTTTGTGATGAGAAGTGGGTGACTCCAGGACTATGAGATCTTCCCACCCAGGAGACGCCTTTGGGGAAAATCAGGTCCCAACAGCGAAGGAGCACAGCAAGCCCAAGATGATCACTACCACAGACAAAGGCAGATTTCTTTCTCAGAGCTGGAATCCTCTGAAGGTTTCATGGAGGGGGAGATCCAGGAGCCTGGCAATGGGGTGGCATCTTGAGTCACAAGAAATGAAGGGCAGGGGTGAGGAAAGGAGCTCTTTTCTTCCCCTCCCCCTTCCTTTCCCTTAACCTAGTGGGCACTGACTCAGTTCTGGGCCCGATAAGGCTGCAGACACTCCTGAATGCACAGGCATCCAGCTCGGGCAGAGACCAGAGAGGTTAGCAAGACCATCTTCCAACAGTGGGGCCGGCCCAGAAGTTTGGCAGTGTGCCAACAGGCCTGCCCTGGCACAGAGATGTGAGCGGATGGCCGTTGCAACTGGTCTAATTGGTGTCTCATCAGCTCTCCCAGGGGCTTATTCCAGAATCAAGCAGAGGGAGGTTTCTGTGCGAGACTTGAGGGAGCCTGAGGAGAGGTGGAGGGCCCGGCACTTTAAAAGGCACTGACAAACCCCAGCATGCCCAGGGCAGAGACCCAAGTCGGGTTGGGGGGTGGCACTGAGCAAAGAGGCCTAACAGTTCCAGGATGTGTCTTGGTTCTCCCTTCAGCCCTGAGTCTCTCTCTATCCAGCACTTCCTGTCTCCCTCCTCGGGGTCCTCCCTGGACACCCCCGCCCACCTCTCCACCTGCCCCCACCACTCTGACCACTGCTGTCAGGCTCACATCCCTGCCTCGGAGAACTAATTATGAAAGTCAGTGGACGCTTGTCTCTCATTGACTTCCCAGATCTCTCAGCCACGTTTGCTGCTTTTGACCACCTGCTGCTTCCTGCAGATCTCTACTCCCTCACTGCATGCTCTCTCTTTACACTGGTCTTTCTCTTTCCCAGACCCCTCTTCTTCAGCACTCGCCTTAAATGTTGGGTTCCCCCAAGTGTTAATTGGAAACCTCTCCGCCCCACAGATGTCCCCCACCCTGGTACAATCAGCCACTACTGTGTCTTCCCTCACTTCCTCTCTGCAAGCAAATTCCAAATGTCGCTTCAGCCTGGTCCACTCTCCGGAGCTTCAGCCAGTCCAGACATTTAGGCAGTGCTCACCTCCAAAGACGCTTCAAACCCACTGTGCCCTAAACGGAACTTGTGCTTGCAGGCCACACGTCTGCCAGCTTCATTTATCAAGGGGCAACTCCACCATCCACCCGGGCTCTCAAACTAGAAACCTTCGCTCCTCCCTCTCCCTCACCCCTCGCATCTAATTAATTACCATGACCTGCCAATTTTACCTCCTTAATAGCTCTGGAATCCATCCCAAGCATTCCATCCCTACAAACACTGCCCTAATTCAGGCCTTTATCATTTCTCTGCCGCCAGAGTGCGTCCCCCTCTGGCCAGCCTCCACACTGCAGCCAGAGAGACCTTTTCAACAGACAAATCTGAGCATGTAACTCCCCAATTAAAATCCTCCAAGGATTCCCCATTGTCTCCAGAGTTGAGTCTCAGTTCCACAGCCCGCAGCCAGGAAGCCCTTTGGGATCTGGCCCTGGCAGGTACTGTGTCCTCTCTGGACACTCTCAAAACTCCCAGCCTCCTCTTCAGCTTGCAAACTCCTATTCACTTAGGAAGCTTGGTGGGATGGCTCAGAGTGTGGGCTCGGGAGCCTGACTCCCTTCTCAGTGTCTCAGCTTCCCTCTCTATAGAATGGAGCCAACAACTGTTTTGATCTCATAAGGGAATAAATTGCATCCCGCTTGCAAAACACTTAGAACAGCGCCTGACACATATTAAGTACAGTGTAAGTGTTCACTGTTATCAGCTACTAGTCCCCCTTCAAGGGCCAGCTCAGACATCAGCATCCTTGTGAAGCCACCTCATCCCTTGACACCAAGGTAAGTGGTCTTCTTCTGGGCCCCTAGAGCCCTGACTAAATTCCATCACGGCACTTGAGACTGTCTGCCTACTGCTGGACTTCCCTCCTTTGCTATTTGAGATCAAGGACTGAGGTCTGTTTATCTTTGTCTCTCTAGCACCTAGACTGGGGCTTTTCATTGGCGTCTCGGATCAGTTCGACAGTACTAATGTCATCGCCATTTTGCATATGAAAAAACTGAGAAACTGAGGCTCATAGAGGTAAGGGGAATTTCCCAAGATCACACAGCTAGAAATTGGCAGAACATGGATTTAAACCCATGTCTACATGATTCCAAACCCATGATCTTTCAGCTTTACCTAACTGCCTTGGGGGAGGGGGTTCTTGAAATCTTGTGCTAGAGAGATGATTAAAGGAACTAATAGAAACTCCATTCAGAGGAGAGATGACTCTGGGGCAAGGACAATCCCCTCCCACCCATCTGTTTGAAGATTACCGGAGCTGGTTTGTATGTTTCAGCAGTGGTGCCAACGCACGTGCTTGACACCGGTGCAGCAAGGTCACGCCAGAATGCTAGGGATGGAAACCCCAAGATGAATACCTTTGTCTCAGAATATCCCCCCCTTACCTCTGTATGATTCCCGAGTTTCCATTCCATTTTCTCATTTGATCAGCCTCATACACCTGGGGTTAGGTAGCCATGGTGCAGACGGGGCGGTGACTTAGCCCAAGTCACCCAGTTCAGAAGTGGCAATGTGGGGATACCAACATTTAATCAACACGTAAAGTCTCCCACAAGCCCTATTTCCTTCCACCTGGAAGTCTGAGGAGAAGGGGACTGTGGCTGGAGATGGTCTTTACCCGAAGAAATGGGGATGTGAATACGCAGTGGTTTGTGGGTAGCGTGCCTGGAGCAAGAAGTGACAGAATAGATGGTCTCTAAGACTCGGTGTTCTTATGGGAGTGACATACAGGAATGACAGCCCAACCTCACACGGTGAGTGTCCCACAAGAAGCAATATATATAAAATAATCACAAAAATGCCCATGGGCCACAAGCAGCCAGCAGGGACGGTGTTGCTTCTGAGTGCCTGGAGACCAGGAGAGGTACTGAGGGAAGTTGGTGCGTCCAAAAGCAGTCAGAGCTGGGTTTGGGTTTTGAAATACTCATCTTTCCTGCCTGATTTGTATGATCAAAATGACCATCTCTGTCCTCCAGAAAGGTTGTGCATGACACAACATGTATGGACATGGCCGGCACAGGGCATGTGCTGATCGTGGTAGAGACCGAGATCAATAAGCTTTGGAGCCACACCACCTGAGTTCCAAGCCTACCAGCTGTGTGACCCTCAACAAGGCATTTCTCTTCTCTTGGTTTCCTCCTCATAGAGCTGGTGGTCAATCTTAAATGAGGGAATGAGTGAAAAGTGCTTCAAACTGTCGCTGGCACAGAGTGTGTGCTCTGAGTGTTGGTGATTATTATGGAGACAAAGGCCCGAGAGGCATGAAATAGAACCCCCAACCTTCCCTGCGGCACCACATCCCCTTCGTGAACAGACATTAGTTGAGGCCAGTCAGAACACATGAATAGGGTTCCTTTCACTCCGCTGCCTAAAAAGCACAGAACAACCCCTCCAGCTCTGCAGCCCTGCTTGTAGAGGCTGCTGTAAGCCAAACTTTAGCCAATATGGCCCAAGCTTGCTCCCATTTTAATCTAGAACTGTTGAGAACCATAGTGAAGAGATTCATTGGGCCTGGGTATTGGGTTTGGAGAAAAACCATCAGCTAGCCGCCTGCTCCCTCCCTGGGGGACTGCCAGTGGGACTAGGAGATGAATCTATCTTTCACACACCTGGCTCTGCACCCCTTCCCCCTTGGCTGCCCAGACTACAGGGGCTTGGTTTACTGGGCTCAGTAGCAGCAGTGGAGCAGGGCATGGCTGAGGGTCAGCCCCTGAAGTCCAGTCCTAGCCCATTGCAGGCAGGCAGTGCCCTCTGAAGTTCCTGTTCTGGCCCCATTCATAGGAAACAGCTTCCTGGAGACAAGCTGCATTTTCCCAGATGCCTGCTCCAGGCTTTCGCAGCTTCTCCCAGACACCCGGGCCCAGCTAGGCCTTTGGGCACCCAGAAGGAAGCAGGATCCCAAGTCCTGGCACCCTTGAGCCAGTGCTCTGGGCTGGGCTAAGACTGCTTTCACCCACAATGCTGCAGCCTTAAGTGACTCCGCCCCTCCTTTGCCCCCTCCCCTGCCCAGCCTGACTGCCTGGCCTGCCCCTAGTGCCTTGTGGAGGGAAATCAGGAGAAGCTGAGGAATTGTTTGTAATTAGTGTGTTTTTAAAGGCTTTTCCGTGAGCCTTTAGCAGATTTCTGGGGAAGGCAGCTTGCCAGGGAGCATTGAAATGGAAATCCTGTGTTCTAGCCTGGACCCTCTTGGAAGGAGAGTCTTCCCAGAGAAAAGGCCAGAAGCCCCACCCCCTCCCCCAGGTCCCCCTGTGCACTGCTGTGGTCACATCGGGCTGAGCCATGTGGGGAGGCTTTGTGGAATGGCATTTCTGTCCGCAGGCCTCAGCTGCGCTCAGGAACCTTCGGTTCAGGCCCCACATGAACGGCTGACCCACAGAGCCCTGCTCCCACTCTCCTCCACCTCGAGGCCACATCAGTTCACCTCCCCCCAAACACAGAATAGATAATCACCCGCATGCCTTACTCTCCCAAAATGGAGGGCGCTGGTCCTGGAACGTGGGTCATTCCAGATGACCTCCTCCAAAGGTCCATATGTCCACACAGGAACTCTAAGAACCAAACAGTCCCATGAGCAGCATGTGACATTTCTTGGCATGTCCATGAGTCTATTTCCCCCTCTTAACTAAATGAGGAGCTACTATCTATGAATCCCATTTCACAAATGGTGCTGGGGGCTGACACTAGCGATGTCAGAGCTGGGCCTAAAGCCGAGATCTTCAGGATGCCTTCCTCCACTCCCCACCCAGGGCCGCCTCTCCCACACACTGGCTGACATGTGGGCAGGACCGTTCTGGTGCAATCCCGGGGCCTTGTGGTCTGGGATCATTTCCTGTGGCCTGAAGTACTTATTTGCAAGTTGTAAGGACTGCCCGGTTTCTGGAGGCCTGGCTGAATGCTTCCAGCTGGGAATTTAACCTTCTCAGACCCAGCTGTGGATATTGAGAGCAGTCTCAGTTCCCACCCATTTTCCTAGAACCTCCAAGGTCAATTAGTTGTGTGTGTGTGTGGGAGACAGTGGAGGAGTCCTGGACTAGGACCCAGAAACCCCTCTGTCACCCACTTGCTCTGTGACCTTAGGCAAGTCCTTTCTCCTCTCTAACCTTAAATCAAGACCTAGGAAGAGTGCTTCCTTGGCTTCGTTCCCAAGCCCATGTTACATTTTCCTTGGACCACGAATGGGTTAACCTCACCTTCAGCAATTCTTCCGCACCTCAAGTTCTTAGAAGATCCTGAGAGTTCGCCAGGTAGGCTCTTGGGGACTATGGAAAGCCTCCCCTCCCCTCCAGTATTGTATAGAGGGGCAAATTGAGGCCCACGAAAGGGAAGCGGCTTGCCCGAAGTCATCCGAACAAGCTAGTGGTAAGGTCAGGATTAAAATCCAGCTTGGTAGGGCCTCCCAGGTGGCACAGGGGTTAAAGTCTCAGCACGATCAAGTTTTCGCCAGCCACTGCAGCACAAGTTCGATCCTCAGCCAGGTGGCTTCCCACATGATGCAGCAGGCCTCTCCTGTCTCGCCCACTGCTCCCCTCAGCAGTGTATTTCAATCATTCTGCCTGTTCTGCTCCCCATTCTGTCTCTGGTGAATCCTTTCGCCTCCCCCACACACCTCCAGCTTACACCTCAGCTCTTCTATACATAAATAAAGAATAAATCTAAAAAAAAAAAGATAAAATCCAGCTCAGCAGTGGGGTACCTAAGATGAATAGGAGATTTTAACCTTCTATAATTTCCCCAATAGCCCCTCAAGCCATTCCCAATAAAATAGCAATACTACTAAATGAATATTTACAATCCTATGTCAAGTGGGAATAAGAACACCTTCGAAAACATTATTTTTGTTTAGCTATAACACCCATCATCCTCCAAGCAAATACAGTATTTACTGGCCTGGCCTTCAGAGATGCCCAACCTTCCACTGGACCACTGCTGCCCTTAAGGTCCTCCTAGAGAAGCTAAGTGGTGGTGTGGAGGGCGTGAATTCCTCGCCATCTTCCCAGAAGCCTCCTGTGTGTGTCTGTGAGTGCACACCAGCACTGGATACCTCCTTTGGCCCAGCAGATGGTCCTTGCCACCAGCCCCCAGTCCTCCTTAACTACGGGGGTTTTCACAGACATCGTCCCACTCTCCTCTACCTCTGCCCTTGCACAGGCCCTAGGAAGATCAAAGTATAAGGAGAGTCTGAGTTTTACAAAAGAGCAAGGGCACGTTCATCGCTGTTTCAGGGGGACTGTGTGTCTTCCACTGGTATCCCCCTTCTGAGAAAAGGAAGTTTCTGAGTGCAGAAACGTCAAGTACACAGAACATCAAGGAGTCAGAGCATGTTATAGCTGCAGTAGCCCTAGGAGACCCCCACTTCCACTGTCTCAGGTTAAAGATGGAGAAACTAAGGCTCAGAGAGGAGAAAGGGACCGAGAGCTGGCAGCAGAGCCAGGAAACCACCCATGCCCAGCAGCCACGACTTCTTTCCCGACCCTTCCCTGTACCCTGCTGCCTCTTGCACCCACGTGCAAGCTCACCCACGTGTGCACTAATGCAAGTTGACAGCTGCTGGGAGAGTCACACAGGGAGCCGCACACGGGCCCATTCACTCTGACACATACCCCAGCTGGCTGTCCCCCGGCGCATGCTCCTCCACCACCACCCAGCACCCCCTCTCTGCCCTTGCCCAAGTGCACAGCCAGCCCCACAGTGATTCACATGCCCCCACCTGCTGGCCAACCCATCTCTCTTTGTAGCTATGTTTGCCCAGAGTAGAGCCAGGTTTGGAGATGCTGGGGGCTGGGGGGCAATCAGAATCGCAGAGCTGAGATGGGGGTGTGTGGTGTCTGTGTGAGTGTGGGCTGGGTCCAGAAGGCTTTTCTAGGTGGTCCAGGGCACAGCAAAGCAATGGGAAGAATCTTTAGTGTTTGGAGAGCGAACAGGAGAGAAGGGAGATGGGTCTAAAGAGCTGGCAAAGGAAAAGCCCAGGAGCAGTGACCTGGAGGCCAGTTCCGCAGAAGTGGAGCACAGTCCCGGAAAAGCAGCCAGACAAGTGTGAGCCAGCCAGCATCCAGAAAGTGTGAGCCTGGGGACCACTGGACACTAACTGGGCTGGGGAGCTGGGGGATGCACAGAAGTGTGGGGCTGGTGGGGAGCCTCTCCGGAGCCTGGGGAGGAGTTGCTGAACTGAGAGGCCAGGCGGAGACCTCTGACCACAGCGGTCCAAGGGTGGTAAGTCTCTCCGGGCCAAATGCTATTGGACAGTGCTTGACATACTGTGGGTGCCAATATATGATCAAGAGGTGAATGAATAAATGAGTGAGCAAGTGAGTGAATGCATTGTCTCCCTTTGTGATGACGGTGCCCAACCCCACTTCACAGCCAAGGATGGCCTGATGTGACTGTGGGGGAGGGGCTAAAGGGGTCGTCCCCTTGAGAAAAGAATCTGAACCCTCAGGCACTGCTAGCAGTACCCGGAGTCTGAGTCGGGGCACAGTGGGGCACAGTGGCGGGGGGAGCTATCTGCCTGGGCTAACAGAACCCCTCATGGTCACCTCATCTAATCTGTCCCCCGCCCCAAGGTTTTGGACGGAGAAACAGAATCTATCGGGGCTGGAATTTCCCCAGATGCCACGTGGTGGCCGAGCTCAGCCTGCGGCTTGCTTTTCTCACCTGGTTTGGGCAGCCTGCTATTTCCCCTGGATGCCGTGGGTCCCACTGCAGAGGGACCCTGAGCCCCGACCTCAACGGCTTCTGGACCTGGGAGAGGTAGGCCAGGTAAGGGGGTGTGGGGTGACCAGGAAGGGTGAAGAAGGAATAAAGACAGAGGAGAGATTAATTTCTCTGGGGGAGAGAGGAAAGGCCACCTGGCCATGAATAGGGGCGTGCACACGGGAGGGACACATCTGCCACACCCACCCTGACACTGCTGAGGGTCAAGTTAGGCTGCCTTCAGCCTGACCACCAGGCAAGGGGCCTGTTCCCCACTTCCCACACACTCACGTGCACACAGACCCAGGGTGTATGTCCCACTGTGTGACCGAGGGGGTAGCTGTGAAGACAGCCTCACCCCCCCACCCCCCACCCCCACAGCAGGGCTGGCATTGCAGCTAGAAGGGAAATACTGGGTGGCTTGGGGGACAAAGGCCCTTGGATTCCACACACCACCGATGGATATTTTTCTTGTTAACACACAATGCTGCTTGCATAACTGGAACTGGCTAGACACTGTGAGAAATGTTTAAGGTTTAAGAAAAAGCAGGAGGAGGAATAAATAGCCACAAAGCCACAGAGTCCCAAGGGCTGCTTTCCTGAGGATGTCCTGCTCCCCCACCCTCCCACACTGCCACGAATGGGGGGGGGGTGCAAAGGAGGCCGCAAGGCAGAACACACTCTCTTCATGTAGCAGCCCAGACTAGCTCTGTCAGCAGACAGGGCTTTCCTCTGGGGGCAGAACCCAAGGTGTTCCATGGCCCCTCGCCTTTTGACCCAGCTGCCCGGCCTCATACTCCGCTCAGGGTCTGGCTTCCCACTAAATCCACTCTCTAGGCTGGGTCCAGGCTGGGAGAGCGGTGGTGGGACAACCGTCAGGCCCAAGGTCCAAGAGATGTCTCTACACACCGTGGGTAGGTCCTAGTAGTGAAGTCAGTTATCTCGATTCCGCCCTAATCCTGTCCCGGTCTTAGCCCTGATTCCAGTGATAAAATAAAAGCCTGGGAAAGATGTGAGGCAAATGATAAAAGAAAATCAGTTTTATCAAATGATTTGGGAAAGCTGCTTTGGCCCCAAAGAGGCCAACTTCTTTGTCTCCTTGGCCGGCCCCCTTGGCATTCTAGAATGTACCAGCATCATCTTTAAGCAGAGGGCCAGGAAGAAAAAGCAAAGGGAACTGTGGCAGGATGAACAGCCCAAGAGCATAAGGCAACGTCTCTCTGTCGGGGTAGGTAGGCAGGCGAATGAGCATGACACCCTCCATCAGCAGCCCAGGAAAAGGCCAGCCAGGCCCAGGACCACCTTTCTGATGGACACGTATTCTGTGAGTCAATGTCGCCAAGACAGCTGAAATTCCCTCATTCTAGGATCCGGGGAAAGCAGGGTAAGAAACATTCTGTACCCTGCCCCCCTGCCTCTCAGTTACTTTGCAGACAGCACTTCCCATCACCTTACCCCGATGCCTTTTCTGGAGGAGAGACTGCCTAAAACTTCCTTTTCTTCATGCCCACCTCGGTCTTTCACATCCTCAGAAAATTCCCACCTCCTTTTGGGAGTGGGACTCCTTGAAAAGAGCCTATTCTAATCCCCAAGCACCCCCATTCCAATTTTCACTCTGTCTACCCCCTGGAAAATGGGTAAGGGGGATCTGGTGACTGGCACCCCTGGGTCCCTAAATGAGAAGCATGTTTGTTTATAGCCAGATGAAATCCATCCCTCCTCCCACCCCCTCCCCCGGCCACGTCTGTGTATACGCGTCTCAGAAGTCCCTGCCACGGCCTCTGCACCAGGCTGGCTTCTCCCAACCTTCCCACCCCTGGATCCCCTAGAGGTGGAGCTGAAGCAGCTGCCACATTCAGCGTGGCAGCGCCGCTGGCTCAGTACAAATCAGAAACACATTGGAGGCAAGCAGGCCGGGCGGGAGCAGACAGGCCGGGGCTGGGGCCCATTAAGGCCGGAGCCCGGTCTCACTGTTTGCCATCTCAGCAAAGGTTTCAGGTCTGCCTCCTGATTGTTTGTTTGTCTCGGAGATGAGAATGGCCAAGAAGGCAGCTGACAAGGACCATGGAAGGGGTGGTGGGGAGGCCCTGGCTCTCACCGGTTCTCCCCACCCTGAACTCAGGGAGTGCAGGAGAAGCAAGCTGCCTCATTTCCCTACCCCCACCCCAAATTCCAAACAGATGTGCAGTCAGATTCTTCCTCTCCTTGGTTGGGGGAAACAAAAGAAATTAAAAATGGGACCCTAGAGACACTACTTTCGGGAGAACCCTAATATAAGGAAGGGATGAAAGGGAGATGCAGGAAGGACTTCCAGAGGTTCAGGTGAGATAGGAAAAGTGGGGGGCAGCTCACCCCTTCCCCTAAAGACAAGTTGAAACAGATTCCTATCTGGGGCTGGGCAGTCATTGGGGGTGGGGGGTGTGACTAAAAGGATGATTACTCTGGGAAGTCCCACTGAGTCTCAGATGTAAAGGATTCAAAGATGTCTACAGACATGAAGAGAACCTATATATCTTGATTCAGTGAATCCTGACTTAATCAGGGCTGGCATTCGAGATCATGGAGTCTGATTCCTTGCTGGGAGCTAGAGCCCTTAAGGCCCAGAGACCAAAGGCATTCCTTGGGGTTCCCAGCAGATAGACTCTGGACTTAGTCTAAAATAGAGGCCTTCCGACACCCTATCCAGTGCTCCTTGAATTTCCCACTACTCCCGGTCTTGGGTCATGGTTTTGTGAGTCCCTACCCCTCTCTCTCTCTCCCCAGCTCAAACCTAGGGTTGGGGTGTAGTGTAGTCCTTCATGAGACCTCTGCAAAGTCTGAAAGGCCTCTCGGATTGCCTTGGCAGCCATGGTCCCCTATGAGGTTTCTATCAGTGCCCCCTTCCCCGTCCAGGCCAATCTCAAACACCCACTGTTGCTTGTGGGAAATGCACCCTTGGGTGACCAGGCCAGTGGCCTTGTTTCTGGCAACACAGCTTCGAGCCTACCACTGGCTAGGCATTCCCCAGGGCACGAAGAGTCTGGTGCCCAGTTCTGTCCTGGTCTCTGCCCAGATCCTCCATCCTCTCAATCTGCCTGCCTTCTTGCCATGTCCACTATAGTACTCATCTGCACCCATGCCCACCAGAGGCCAGGTTCACGCTGTCTTTAGATGTCCTGTGGGCTCCTGCTGGAGATTGACTGGAGATGTTCCCTACAACACATCCACCTGTGCACACACATAGCCATTTCTAGAAGCATCTAGTGATGGTTGCTCTGCTACTTGAGCCTAGGAGCTTGGCTAAGCCTCACACTACATTTAAGACTACCAACCTGGCAGTAATGAATGACACATTGTCCACTCAAAGCCCTTGCCCCAGGGGCCTTTGAGAACCCCTGTGTATGTTGGTGTCCATGCCAATGGGGCTAAGCACTAATGCTAAGGGCAGACTTGGAGAGATAGTTGCCAAGATTAGATTTTCCTTAAGTTCTCTCTCTCTCTTTCTCTCTCTCTCTCTCTCTCTCTCTCTCTCTCTCTGTCTCTCTCTCTGTCTCTCTCTCTGTCTCTCTGTCTCTCTGTCTCTCTCTCTCTCACACACACACACACACAAACACACACGCATTCACACACATCCTCATTCCTCCCGCTCATCCTCCTCATTCCTCTCTCCCT
>PVIJ01014335.1:24436-41317 GCA_004024925.1 Scalopus aquaticus | reverse complement strand
CTGGGAAAAGATCTTTGCACACAATACATCTGATAAAGGACTGATAACAAAAATTTACAAGGAACTCACACAACTCAACAAAAACAAAGCCAATAACCCAATCAAAAAATGGGCAGAAGAGCTCAAAAGGCACTTCTCCAAAGAAGAAAAGCAAATGGCCAACAGATACATGAAAAAATGCTCAACATCACTTATAATCCAGGAAAGCAGTGAACAATTCTTAAAGGTGACTGGGCACAGAGTGTGAGTCACCAGTCACTAGTGTTGGACAGTACTGGACTGTAGTACCAGTCACCACCAGGAGGCACAGGCAGCATCAGACACACCAGTGTTAACAGCTTTTTGTGAGCTACTGGTATGAGCCAATAGCTTATGGCTCTTTGAGACCCTGGGCCCTAGGCCAACAGTGCTCCTGGCAGGTGATGTCAGAGGCAAGGCCATTCCAGACACTTACCAATTCAGACTCTGAGTTTTCCTTTTTTGCTAACTTGAGACAACAGCAGGCTTTTTGTGGCATGTAGGTCACCAAATAAACGGGGTTAGGTCTGCTTTATTCAACTGTTTATATCCTCTGTGACTTTAATCAATTAAAAAAGAATAGCTGGCTTTAATCAATTTAAAATGAAGAATGAAATAAAGATATCTTCTTGATTTGTGTCCTAAGTCAGAACAGATTTAAAAGTCAAAGTTACTGGCTTTCCCTTTCTTAAATAATTTAGTCAACGAGAGCAAGAAAGGTGCTGTCTTGTTCTATAAATGCTCTTGCCACCATATACTACTCTCAATATGGTTCCTAAGATAGCCACATATATATGGGGGTGATATAAAAGAGAGAAAGGAACTGAAGGTCTGGGAAGGTGAGTGTGAGGTGTATTGGGAGCAAGAGATTTGTCCCTTGCTGGGAGGGAGCAGCAAATCACCCATTATGCTTGATAAATTAAAAATGTCCAGGTCCGACCTCTAGGAATTCTGATCTGGTAAGTATGGAGGGTTGCTAGTTGCCTACTCCAGTATCCCTTTGAGGTATATACTGGGAGGTATTATGTCTGCTCAAAACGAAAGCCCTGAATTTCCCAGTGAAGCTAACAATGTGCATTTGGTTGGACTGCAAAGACAAAGAATATGGCCTAGGCATAGCTCAGTAGTTAGCTTGAGTCCACAAAGGCTTTATGGTGATGCTCACCAGCACTGAACTATTCAGCTCCGGTTGACTAGGAGGAAGAGTTAACCTCTGTCTGGTAAAACCAAGACCTCTGGGAGTGTTAACTGGATGATGCCAAATCTACTGGTACAGCGGATGCTAAAGGGTATGCATTCTAAGCGCTTCAGGTAAGTATGAGGAGGCTCCATAATCACACTAAATCCACACACACACACGTATATGTTTTGTGTACACACACACACATTTAGCTTCATTTCAAGAGGCAATCAATAATGTGAGAAAGTGCATGTCAGAAAATATCTGGATAAGAGTGAAAAAATGGGAAAGAAGGGTATGTATTGTCATCCATCAGAAAGACTAGCAGGCCATTAAACTAAATTTCCTGATAATCATTTATTTTTGTGTGTGTGGTTCTTTCTCAGAAGAAGAGGGAGGGATTTGCATGTTCTTAGGCTCCTGGATTGTAAAAAGTGCAAAGAGTTCTGTTGAAAACATAACTGAATTCTAAAGCACCTTCTTGATCTCTTAAGCCAACCTTCACACATCCACATGCATACTACGTGTGCACATGTACCCCTGCACATTTCTATGTATGCACTTTTATCATCATCCCAGAGATACCTCTACAACAATAGTACAATTAAAACTTGTCAACAAAGCCCACTCTCTATCCTTAGGTGTTGATTAAGTGTGAAATCCTCACTATTTTAAGGAAATGCTATTCCTGGGTTATAAATCTAAGGCCTTCAAATTTTCTTCTTTAGAAGAACACATTTTCTCACCTCTGAGTCTATTTTAATAAGTGCCTAAGAAAATGTATTAATCATGCTTTTTATTTTCTATATGTTAGGAGACATTGAGGCCTTGCGAACCAGGACTGTCCCAACCAAGGTTTGCAGTTCCTAGAGACAGAAATAACTTGCTGATGGCAGGTCTCAGGCACAAATCGCTCCATCTCAAGTCCATGTCCCCCACCTGCCTCTGTTTAGCAGGACACTATTCTGACCTAAATCACCCCATGGACAGTGAAGGACCAACCCTATAGCTCAGAGCCCACCACAGTCTTTCAAAGTGTCCAGTCCTAGTTTGCTCGCATGCCCATCTTGTCTTACCTGTTCCTTCTGCAAACCCCCAACTAAAGGCAGATGCTTTCCTCTCCCTCTCTCTCCCCTCCCCCCCCCCCCCCCCCCCCCCCCCCCCCCCCCCGACTGACCCTGGAGTTTCCCCAGCAGGCCTACATGGTGTGGCATGCTCCCTCCTCTTGGGAACAGTGAGTTACAAACTATATTTTCAGTGACAATCATCTGATAAATTGGCTTCATCATACCTGAGAAAAAATATCCTCAGTACATTTTAAGAGAGAGTAAGAATCACTGAAATGTCCATATCAAAAGCCTATGAAAATTATAAGGTCAAGATGACATACAGAGGAATGGGTACTGTTTCTCCTAAAGAGTACCTGATAATAACCCTGAATCTCTGGCATAACGTATGGCTTAGAGGTTAATCAGCAATACCACAGAGCAGACCAGGCAAACATCTATATTACTGTACTTCCCTAAGGCATGTTCTACAATTAAATACTAATCAAAGAGCTTTATTATCTTCAGAAAAGTCCAGTTTGAACATTCTTTCAAAATGCACCAAAAAAAGGATGAAGCCCATCAAAAAGTGTCTGGTAAAAATGCTGCGCTTCATAATTAAAATATAACTGGAAATTATGGATTGAGGACATAGAAAGTAATTATTACAGCAGGTATAAAATAAAGTCATATGCTCTAAAATAGGCATGAACAGCGCCATTTGAAAATTTAGTCGAGTTATGCTACTGTTTTGACATCAATGAACCAAAAATCTGCTATCTTATCCAAAGCGTACTGTTTTCATATCTCAGCATCATGAGACTGTACATACAGCATATTGATTATCTGTGGTTCCTTGCAGCAATCTAGACTTACACTGTGGGATCTCTAAAGGCCTAAACTTCAGTTCAAATGGTAGAAGGATTAGGCAGTGGTCAGGAACAAAGTCGAGTTTTCGTCGCAGTACTTCCTGCCAGTTCTCCATTGTGTTTACCTCCAACGTGAGCATCTTTCAGCTCATGTGGGAAAACTGAGACAACTGAGAATGGTAAATCCAAAGGAACGAAGGGGCAGATCATTATCAGGGGAGTTTCCAGCGCGGTACCCAATCACGCTATTTCTGCTGATGCTCCTGTCTGGGCAACTGTGAATACACAGTCCAGACCGGAACACCCAAAGAGTCTGGACAAACCAGCTAAGACAAATTTAAAGATGTAAAGTAGGAGAGTGGACTTTGCTTGTCACTCAGCACAACTGAGCCTGAGTAAGACTAAGGGTATTAAAAATGTACACAACTCAGGTAATACAGATTTTAAAGATCCCTTTAATGAGTTATTAAGCAAGGCTACCAATAAGCCCTAGGAAAGTTATTACAGTATTCAGTGTTTAAAACAGTGACTACAAATAACTCCCCAGACTAATTCCTCAAAATACTGTCTCTTTATATTAAGAGGCAACTTGAATATGAATAATCCATGACTGAGAGATGCTCTGGAGGTCAAGAAAGCACTAGGAGTTATATTCCAGATTTTGCTTATGAGGATTATAGGCGAGTGATGACAAAAGACAAGAAGAGTCGGGCCTCCCTAGTGGCACAGTGGTTAAGGGCTGCGCTGTGGAGCTGTTGGCAGCAGCAATGTTAGTTCGACGCCCAGCAGGGGAGATTCCCATATGGAGCGGCAGACCTCTCCTACGTCACCAGTTGCTCCCCTCAGCAGTGTATTTCCATCGATCTGCCTGTTCTGCTCCCCACTCTGTCTCTGGTGAAGCCTCTTGCCACCTCATGCCTCTGTCCTGTATCCCAGTTTGTATGCATAAATAAATAATCTTTTAAAAAAATTAAAAAAAAAGATAAGAAGAGTCAACAGGTATGGTAATTGCCAATGTGTAAGACGGAGCAAGGAAATCAGCATTCTAATTTAGGATGGCACTCAGAAAAAACAGAAAGTGAATCTACATATGGTTTACAGAATTTATAAGGTCTTTAAACCATGCATTTTATGCTTTGATAAATAATATTTACATGAACTTCAGGCCAGACTGTTCTGATTTGGCTCTTTGGGCCAAAGGAGTGTCACTCATCCTGATTTTTATAATGAAAACTTGATCCTAAAAACTCAAGGCTGGCAGAGTATGCTACCCCAAAAAATTCCACTTTAGCATAAGGAATAATTTGAATAAAAGGCACTGGAAAAACAGCAGAAGCAAGAAAGATGCTTTGATCTCCCTTTTTCTTCCCAAAAGCAGGGGATGAAAGTCCCATGTGAAAGCTGCCCCCCCTGCACCAGGGGGAAAACAGCATTCTGAGCACTGAGGATAAGAAGTCGATGCTGAGAAAATGGCAAACAAAGGAACCTTGTGAAAGTAACTTCCCTTCCCTTGACTTCCCCATATTTTTCAGTTATTGTTCCATAATTGCCCCTCCTCACCCAGCCTTTTTAAAAGGCATAGGTGTTGGCACTTCTTTGGGTCTTCATTCCTTATGAGGAATCCTGTGTCACCTAGTACTTCTATTTACCTGTAAGCTTTGTTCCTGCTAATCTGACTTACATCCATTTAATTTTTAGGCCCAGCTGAAACCTCTTAAGGCTGAGGTAAATTTTTGCCTCCCCGAGAAAAGCAGGTTATTTCAATGAATATATGGAGACTAAATTATATTAGACCTAAGTGGACACACTTTTTTCTTTTTAATATTTAGCCTAAACCAGCCATTAACTTCTTGGGAAACTCCTCCAATTGCTAGTAAGCTTACGATAATCAATAAGCCAAACACAACATCAACTATAGAGAAGATCGATGGTAGCTCTTTTGCTTCACCTTAATTTACTATGCATTTATCAAACTCTCTTTGAATCTTAAAGACTTCCATATTTTAGTGTACTTCAGTTAGGTCTGAGCAGCAGTCTGAGAGCAGGTATGAATTAAGAGGCAGCAACTGTATTGAACTGTAGCTGCATCTTAAAACTACACTCACGGAATGAGAAGGGACTGTCAGGCCCTACAAGGAAGAATCACACAGTTCTTGATTTAAATTTTAAGTTTAGTTAAACTGCTTGACTACATTTACAGGAAAAATCTGGAAAATCCTTGCCTGTCCACAGGCCAAAGCTTTCAAATAGAGACTGGAGACAATATGGTAACTTTCCAACCTCCAAAGCAGCAACAACAAAAAAATGTGACCACACCTTAAGTTAGTCCTATCAAGTGGCCGGTGACCTACTGTTTTGCAATCAAGGAGTATTTCTAAATCCCTTTAAAAATTAAATACATTCAACTTTGTTACTATGTAAGGCAAGTATGTTTAGTCATGGGGGAATTTTGGTGTGGGGCTTTCAATTTGCCTTCATGGCATCAATATTACTTAATTCAAATGGTAGGCACTAGGATTTGCTAGTGACTCACATATTCAAACCAACCATAATTAATGACGTAGTTCCCTAAGCCTTAAATTAAAAGTTCTTTTTCTCTCTCAACTTTCTCATATATTAGGATGCCCTCTCCTTAAACTTTAACTTTAGCCTAATAATTTCCAATTACCTCATAAGATTACCTCTAATCTTGTTCACTGCTGGTGTGTATTTGATGAACGGTATGCAACCTCCAGGAATTTCTTTGGGAGATCTTAAAGTTCTGATTTCCTGGCTGGCAACACCCAAGCATGGAATTTAGACAAATGCCCACAAGGCAACGGGGCACTGGGGTCTGCTCAAGAGCCAACATGTCCCCTCCTGGGAGCACCGATCTGTTCAAGAAGAGATTGTATACCCAGGAAGAAAATGCTTACCATGCTTTTGTTTTCCCAAGTCTCCAAATACAAGTATTTTCCCTTGAAACTTAAAAACACAACTGTTCTAGAAAAATCTAATTAAACTTACTCATTGACCTATGGGCAGTGGGACCCACTCAGAACTTAATTCCTAGATACCACATTATTTTACATGAAGGGAAAGTTGAGAAGCTTCCTAGGTAGGGGTTTGAAAAATCATCTTATCCTGGAAATCCACAGCTATACTTTAGATTCCTGGAGAATGACTATCACATACTAAGGCAACCTTTTGAATCCATGACCTGTCAGGGAGCAATACTGCTGTTCTTAAGTGCTCCGGGAAACAGCAGGAAGTTTTGAAAGAAGCCTCTGGCTTCCAGAGATAACTTTTCAAACGAACTCTGGTATTCTGCAACCTGAAGAAATAAAAAGCTGAGCCCAAGGCTGATTACCCTACCCATTCTTTCAAAGAAGGACATGAACAAATTCTCTCTCATATCTGAGGTGCAGAAGTCTGTTCTTAAATAAATGAGTACATCGGTTATAATTCTTCAGTACTTTCTCATATGAAATAAACTATTAATGAAAAGATAACTACCTAGCAGGCTGGCCTGTGCCTACCCCCTTACCGCCTATACCCACCCAACCCTTGCAGAGCAGTAGGTCATTTCTCCCACAGGCTCCCAATGGATGCATCTAAGGATGAAGGATGGTCTCTCCAATCCTGAACAATGTTCAAATGTTCTACTGCAGACTGACTTTCTGACTCCAGCATGCCTAAGCAGGATAACTTTTAGTACCACTTCCATACTTAAACTTTCCAATTAACATCTTTGTGTCATAAGACAAATTTACAGCCCTCACCCCACCTACCGCAGCAGTCAGTGTTCAAGTTCTCATAAATTACAGCAAGGAGAATAGGGATTCCCTGAAAGAGGGACATTATGCTCCAGAATAACAAGTCGAAGAAAATTCCAGGGAAGCAATATATTTGGGGAGTGGAGTGGAGATGTAAGAGTAGGATTAGGTGTTGGTATGGGGAGGGATCAAGGAGTGAAAGAGAGAAAGTCTCTCCAATCTTCACCTGGGTGACCTGATCTGGCAACCAGCAAGATGCAGGAGATGCATTCCCAGAGAAGTGGGTGCTAAAAAGCAGTCTGTTGGGAAGCTGGTTTCCAGTCTGGCTGTGTCACTAACTAGGAGTGCAACTTTGGGTGAGTCCTAAGTCACTCCACCATGCTGAACTTCAGTTCTCATCCTCATCCGTGAGCTGTTAAAGCTGAGCAGGAGAACCGATCCGGCCCCCTGCCCCTAACTCTTCCTGTGGGCCACCAGCTTGTCAACAGTCAGTTAAAACTGGGAAAGTCCCCTGGCTTTCTCACTCCCTGTCAGGTAAGAGAGCCAGAGGGCCTCCTGTCCATCTCAGAAATTAGTGCACTCCCCGCAGACTGAGCAGAGGCATCCAACCCGGTTATTTCTGGATGCATTTTTCTTTTCTTTTTAAAAGATTTATTCATTTATACATACAAGCTGGGGTACAGGCCAGAGGCGTGGGGCGGCCAGAGGGCCTACACTGCTGAGGGGAGCAGCCGGCGAGGCAGGAGAGGTCTGCTGTGCCCTGTGGGATTCTCCCGGGCTGGGCGTCGAACTGGCATCACGCACTGCCCACAGCTCCACAGCGCAGCGCTCAACCGCTGCGCCACCAGGGAGGCCCCTACATGCATTTCGTTCTCTTGTCCTGCTTTGAAGTTTGCCAACTACTACTGCGGGGCTCCCACGGGCGTCTCCCCGACTCCGTCTCTTCTAAGCCTGCCCAGGCCGGCGAGTCCCGGCTGAGGGCCGAGAAAGAGAAACTGCGCCCGAGGTGGCGCGTGGGCCCGACGGCTGCAAACCCGGCGGAAGCCCCCGGCCCGAGGCCGCCCGCCCGCCCGGCCCGCGCGTCGGGGCGCCGCGCCGCTTACCCGCGATGTCCCACAGCTGCATGCGCACCAGCGTCCTGCTGTCCCAGTGCAGGACCTTGAGGGCGAAGTCCACCCCGATGGTGGCCCGGTAGTGCTGGGAGAAGAGCTGGTGCACGTAGCGCTTGATGATGCTGGTCTTGCCCACGCCGAGCTCGCCGATGACCAGCACCTTGAAGAGGTGCTCGCGGGTCTCGGGAGCGGCGGCGGCGGCGGCGGCCGCCCCCCGGCCCGGGTCCCCGGCTCCCCCGCCCGCCATGAGCGCGCTGCGGCCCGCTCCCACCGGCCGGCGGCCTCCCGCCCAGCAACGGCCACGCGCCCGCGCCCCGCCCGCCACGCCCCCCGACGGCCCTGCGCCCGCGCCGCCGCCTGACGGTCACAGGACCCGGAACGCGCCGCCGCCGCGGCCCTCGCTGGGCGGGGAAAGGCCGGCGCGGCTTCCCGGTACCCGCGGCGGCCCCGACGCCCCGGGACACTTCCTCTCCGCCGGCGCCCCCTGGCGGCCGCTCGAGCCCGAGGGTCCCCCGAGCCCCGCGGGTCAGCGGCCCTGAAAGTCCGGGCCGAGCGCGGAGGGGCCGGGAGGGTCGGAGGCGGTGGCCGGACGTCCACCCGCATCGCGGCCCTGCCCCGACGCGCTCGACCCCGGACTCCCCCGGCCCCTCCGGCGCCCCGCCGCAGAAGGGGGGCCGGGACTGGAGAGGTTTCCTCGGCTTGCTGCGGCCTGGAACAGACACACGTGGAGCCGCGTCCTCTCGCAGCTCCTTACATAGGTTCGGGCCCCTGCCTGCCTCTAGCCTCCCTCTGCCGATCACTGCGGAATTTTCCCGGAGGTGGAGGTGTTTTAAAATTTAGAAGTCAAGGTGGGAACAAAACTTTTAGTAGAGTAGCTCTTGAAGAACCGTTTATGGCCAACCAGCACGTGGCTTTACGATCACCCGACTTGAGAATCCTCACACCAGGTCTCCAGACTGGGCAAGACGGAACTCCTCCAGGTCTCGCCATAAGTACAGTTATTGTGCCATGGCTTCTATCAGTGTCTTCTTCACCCACCCCGTTTTGGTAACATTAGAAGTAGAATGATGGCGCTAAATATCCTATGTGCCAAGTGATTTAACATTGAGGGAAGAGCACAAGAGTCTGGTGACAGTTCACGGGTGCCTGGTGTTGGTGATTTTATGGGGTCAACACCTGAGAGGAGAATCAAACATTGTACAAAAATGAACATCGATGTAAAAAATATATAAATAAAAGAAACATTTTATTGCTTGGGATAAGTAAGTTATAGCAAATTAAAAAAAATGGAAACGGGCACAGCGAAAGACAGGTAAGAGATTGGAGCAAGTGCTTCTCAGATTTGAGCTTAAGGGTTTGTTAAAGCAGATTACTGGGCCCGCCCCCAGGGTTGGGGGGTTCTGATTCAGAAGATCTGGAATGGAGCCAGGTAATTTGCGTTTGATCTAGTGCCCAGCCCTGCTGATTCTGCAGGTTGAGGAGCTCAGTGGTTTGGACCAGTGCTTACTTCTCAAACTTCAAAGTTCATTTGAATGATCTACGATCTTGTAAAAGTGCACGTTGTGCTGGGGTATATCTCAAGTGGGGACCAAGAAAGCAATTTAAATAATTCCCCAGGCTGTGGACCGTCCCTGTACTGACTGGTCTCGTGTTATGGTCTCAGAGTGGGTGTCTTTCAGAATTCATAGATTGAATTCTAACTGTCCCCCACTCCCTGGTATTAGAAGGTGGGCCCCCAGAGCTGTTTTGGTGGTGAGAGTGACACTCTGGTGAATAGAATTCGTGTCCTCATAGGAGACTTCAGAGAGCACCACACCCTTTGCGGTGTGAGGACTTATGAAGAAAACAAGCACCTATGAGGCAGGAAGTGGGTTCCACCAGACACCATATCTGCCTGTGCTCTGATGGTTGATTTCTTAGGCCCAGAACTGGAGCACCTACCTGTTTGTTGATTATGCCACTTGCTGGAGCCCAATTTTTGAGAGAAATTTTCAACATATCTTCATTAATTTTATTTTAAATTTTATTTATTTCTGTGTAGAAGAACTGGGGTGTAGGCCAGAGATATGAGGGGTGAGAGCCAGAGACAGAGTGGGGAGCAGAATAGGCAGGTTTACTGAAATTCACTGCTAAGGGAAACAGTGGGCAAAACAGGAGCAGTCTGCTGCACCAGGGTTAGCTCCCTGGCTGGGGAGCAAACTCAGGCAGTAGCAGTGATACCGCTGAGACTTAACCCTTAGGCCACCAGGGAGGCCCTCCCCATTAATACATTTTAATGAAGTTTTCACTTTAGCATTAATATTATACTTACCAAAAAAAGAAGTGTTAGATTTCCTTAAGAGTTTGAAAAATAGTGCAGAGTTCCTGTGTACCCCATACCAAGTTTCTCTTGTTAATATCTTCAGTTAGGATGGCATATTTGTCACTATTAATGATCCAAGATGGATGCAGTCCATTCAGATGTCCTTGCATCCTTTTCCTGCTCCAGGATCCTGTCTAGAATCATTATCTTTAGCCCACATGTTCCTTAAGCCCCATTCATCTATGACAGTTTCTCAGTCTTCCTGGGATTCTGATGACCTTACCAAGTTTGAGGCTCTTGTGTAGAATGTGCATTACTTGTAATTGCCTGATGGGCCTCTAGTGATTAAATTAGAGTTTAGGGTTGGGGGAGGAAGACCACAGAGGTCAAGTGCTACTGTCAAAATAACATCAGGCTATGTCCTGTCAACCTCACTCCGCTGTGCTGATGTTAATTTTGGTCACTTAGCCGAGGTAATGTTTGATCAGAATTCTCCACTGCCCGGTGGTTACTTGGTTACTGGTTAACCCCCACCCAGCTATTTCCATATTGTTCTCTCTGGGATGAAGTCACTGTGAACAGCCAACACTTACTGAGTAGGAGTTGACCTCCACCTTCTTGAGGGAAGAAGCCACACATAGGTTACTGGAAATTCTTCCGTATAGTAGATTTGTCTGTTCTCTCTCATTCACTATTCTATTCAATCATTTATTTCTGTCAGTTTATCTGGAATTGCTATTAGGGTAATTCTGGACTACTTACGGAATAGGGCAGGAAGTGTTCCCTCTTCTATTTTCTGTAAGAGATGGTGGACACTTGTTATTATTTCTTCCTTAAATATTTTGTATAATTTGTCAATGACAGTACACAGATTTGGGGCTAGGTTTTTTTTTTTTAATATTTATTTTTTATTTATACATACAAGCTGGGGTACAGGCCAGAGGCGTGGGGCGGCGAGAGGGTTCACCAGAGACAGAGCGGGTAGCAGAACAGGCAGATCAGAAATACACTGCTGAGGGGAGCAGCGGGTGAGGCAGGAGAGGTCTGCCACACCATGTGGGATTCTCCCTGGCCTGGCGTTGAACTCGTGTCGCCGCTGCTGACAGCTCCACAGTGCAGCGCTTAACCGCTGCGCCACCGGGGAGGCCCGGGGCTAGGTTTTTTTGAAGTTAACTATCGACAACTTTTTTTTTTTCTCTTTTAACCTATTAACTTTGTTGAGGTATAATTTACAAACATTAAAATGCATTCATTTTTAAATGTACAGTTCCACAAATTTTGATGTATACACTTGGGTGACCATCCCTACTCAGCTTCTTTAGTAGATCTGTGGGCTATCTATCTCTGTGTGAATTTTGGTACTTTTTGTCTTTTAAGAGACTGGCCTATTCCATCAATGGTATCAAATGTGTGGACATTGAGTTGTTTTTAGTATTCCTTTATCTTTTTCTGTTGTAATGACTGCTCTTTCACATAAGTGATATCATAAAATATTTTACTTTCATTGTCTCTCTCTCTTTTTTTAAGATTTATTTATTTCTGCATACAAGAACTGGTGTGTAGGCCAGAGGTGTGAGGGGTGAGAGGATTCACCAGAGACAGAGTGGGGAGCAGAACAGGCAGATTTACTGAAGTACACTGCTGAGGGGAGCAGCAGGCAAGGCAGGAGAGGTCTGCTGCGCCATGTGGGAAGCTTCCTGGCAGGGGACTGAACTCGTGCTGCAGTGGCTGCGGATAGCTTCATAGTGCTGAGACTTAACCTGTTGTGCCACAGGGAGGCCCTCTTTGTTTCTCTGAGTTCACTTAGCATGATGCTTAGGAGGTCTCTTCATGTTTCGCAAATAGCAGGATTTCCCTCTCACGACTGAATATATATATTTATCCATTCATTTATTGATAAACATGTTGTATACACATCTGGGCTGTTGCTTCCACACTTTGGCTATTATAAATAATACTGAAATATATATGGTAGTGCAGAAATCTCTCTGATATCTTGTTCGCATTTCCTTTGAAAATATACCCAGAATGGAATTGCTGGCTCATGCAGTGGTTCTATTTCCAACATCCCTATTATAGAACATGACAGAAGAGGATATGTTTTTGATTTTAAGATGATAGGATTTTTTTGAGCAGTCACAAGAACCACTAGTTTTAAAGAAAATATGCCCAGGTGGACAACATAAAATATTTTCACTTAAAAAGGTCAGTAAGAGAGTAAAAAGTAAGATAGAGTAGGGAAATACATTTCCTACACATGTAAAAGCAAATACCTCAAATTTGGAATATATAAATACCTTATAAAACTCAGTTAGAAATTACATATAAAAAATGTAAGAGTGGTAGGAAAAAACTTGAAAAAATACTACAGAAGAGGATCCAAATAACCAGCAAATATGCTTATATGATCAGTCTCATTAGTTAAGGGAATTCTAATTTAAAACACAAATTAATACCTTTTCATATCTTCTAGATTGGCTAAAATTAGAAAACCATAATAATACCAATTGTTGACAAAAATGTATAACAGAACTTATACACAATAGGTGGGAAAGTGAATTTGTCCTACTACTTGGAGAACTATTATCCGTTAAAGTTGAAGGTAACATTTCAATTCACTTGTATATACTAATATGCACTGAAAATCATGCATTAAAAATTTTATAACAGCATCACATGTTAATAATAAATGGTAGATACATTGTGTGTAGTCCTGAAATGCATTTTGTACCAATAAAAAGATCAATTATAGTTCCAGTGTACAACATGGAGTAGTCTCACAAACATATGGAGGAAAAGAAACCACACCCAACATAATTCATAGTGTTTGATTCCGCTTCTATAAAATGGCAAGACTGACCTATAATATTAGCATTCAGTATAGTGTTTATCATGGGGTATGGGGAGGAAGGAGTATTTACAAGGGAACGTGACTGTGTATTCTAGGGTTCTGGCAATGTTAGATATGTATACCTAGAATCTAGAATCTAAATGATGGTTGTATTGGAGATGTTATTTTGCAAAAACTCATCAAGTTGTGTCCTTACTACATGTATTTTTCTGTGAGTTACACACTATTGAAAAAGTTACTTAAAAAATTAGAAAAAATACACTTCTTAAAAGCACACATGTGAATGACCAAGTGAATATATGAATGTTTTCAAACCAACTAGTAATGATAGTGGAAAAAATATCTAAATTAAAATAATACTATACAACTATCACATTGATCCAGAATATTGTAGTATAACAAAATTAAATGCTGGTGAAAATTAAAGAAATTATCATTTTCAGAACTGCTGATAGGAATGCAAAAATCCTAGAATATTTTGTAGATAATTTTGGCAATATTTAGCATTGTATGTGCACATACTTGTTATACTAGTGCAAGTTCTCCAGGAAAACAGAATAGGATGTATTTGTGAATAGACAGATAGATATAAAGACAAATGAGAAAGAGATTCTAAAATTGGCTCACATCCTCACATCATCCACAATAAAAGCTGATGAGTCCAAAATCTGCTGGATAAGCTGGAAGATTAGAAAGAGTTAATGTTTCATTTCAAGTCTGAGTATTATCTGCTAACAGAATTCCCTATTCCTTGGGGGAGTCAGTCTTTTTCATTTTTTGAGACTTCAATTATTTGGCTGAGACCCACCTACATTGTGAAGGGTAACCTGCTTTACTCAAAATCTACTTATCAAATGTAAATCTCATCTAAAAAAGGATTCCACAGCCTCCAGGTGTATGTGCCCAA
This sequence comes from Scalopus aquaticus, assembly GCA_004024925.1. Lineage (NCBI taxonomy): Eukaryota > Metazoa > Chordata > Mammalia > Eulipotyphla > Talpidae > Scalopus > Scalopus aquaticus. Next base: position 27,277 of record PVIJ01014335.1, on the reverse strand, counting down.
TATCTTTGGCCAAGGAAAGTTAAATCATAGAATATTCTATTACACCAAGTAATCTGATATCTATGTTATAAACAGAAACAGCAGAGCCTCCCCGGTGATGCAAGGGGGTAAGTCTCACCACTATGAAGCAATCCGCAGCCACTGCACCATGAGTTCGATCCCAGTCAGGGAGCTTCCCACATGGCGCAGCAGACCTCTCCTGCCTCACCTGCTGCTCCCCTCAGCAGTGCATTTCAGTCACTCTACCTGTTCTGCTCCCCACTCTGTCTCTGGTGAATCCTCTCACTCTCCCACAGCTCTGGTCTACACCCCAGCTTTTGTATGCATAAATAAATACATCTTAAAAAAACATAAACAGCAAAACAAAATCCTTTTCAAAAGTTCACAAGACATCATGTACAAAAACATCGACTGTATTATGGATAGTAGTGAGGAAGCAATAGGAACAACTTGATTGTCTCTCAATCAAGAGGAATGATTAAATAAACTGGCTATTTATATAGTGAGAGAAACCATTAAACGATTAAGTGAAATACTACATGAATACATGGAGACGCCTCAAAATAAGTGAAAAAAATAGGCTTTTAAACTATATATCATGTTAAGCACATGGAGTACGATGACAATTTGAAATCACTCTGGTTTCCATCTTAATTTGTGAATTCCTTTTCTTTCCCCTTATCCCCCTTTCCCTACCAGTATTTCCTTTACTTTCCAAGTAAATTACTTATACTTGAAACGTTATCTTTGAATTAGTTTCTGAGGAAATATAAATGAGACATGTGGGATGCATATTAGTAAAATGCAGTGAACATTTTTATATGTGTGCAAATGAAATTAATGTAAACCTCAATCCTTCAGTGGGATCCTGCTTTTCCTTATAAATAACAATGTCATATTTCACTTTTTCTCCTTTATATTCTGTTTCCTCTGAAATCTTCCCCCAAATCTCAAAATGAGCGGCAAAATCCCTAATAAGATAGTCATGTATATCAGGTAAATATTAGCATATTTCTCTTGATGTCTCTTATTGTCTGTCTCTGAAAGTTCTAAGGATTGATGCAAAGCTATTATTCTGGAAGCTATTATTCAACTGAAAGTTCTAAGGATTGATGCAAAGCTATTATTCTGGAACTTTCCTCTGCTATCATTTTTGATTTTTTGTTCTCTTCTTATATATTAGAGATCTGACTTCTTGGATCCCAAGTCTGTCTCATCTTCTTCGAACATATCCTTTAATAACATTCTGAGAAAATGTACTTTAGAAGTAAATAATTTTGAGGCCTTATGTGTCTGAAAATATTATTACTCTGCCCTTATATTGGTTTTTTAATCCTTTTTTAACGTTTTTTCATTTTTTCTTATTTCTTTTATTTCTTTCCTACTTTCATATTGGATTTAATGTTTGAATAGTTACATAATTCTAGAATGAAATATTTACCCTCTCAATTTTAATTCCAAATTCTTCAGCATTGCTCAACTAAGTCCAATGTCATAATGATTAACTATTTTTCATATGTAACCTGTTTATTTTGGTTGCAAGTTTTTATCTATCTCTTTAAATTTGATATTCTGAAATTCCAAAAGATCTGCCTTGGTGTTGATCTTTTTTGTATTCATTGGGCTCTTTCAATGTGGAAATTCATGCTACTCAATTCTGGAAATTTTTCTTATTTCTTTTCTAAACTGTCACCCTTAATTTTCTTGATTCTTTATTTCTGGAGCTTCTGTTAGCTGGTTACTTGAATTCCTGGATTGAGCCTTTTTTTAAACTCTTATGTTTTTGTTTCATATTAGTCAGTTATTGCTACATTAATGTGGCATCACAAACTTTTCCAGAGCTCAGTGTCAAAAAATCAAGCATTTGTTTTCTTGCTCGTCAATCTGCAGTAGATTGGGCCTCTACAAGACTTGACTGGAGTCAGTTGGACTTGACTGATCAGGTCAACTGTTCTATGTATTGTTCATCTTCCTTGGACCAGTGGTTTCTCGTATGGCAATTGTTCAAAAGCAGATAGCAACTCTTATGCCTCTTAAGACTTCTGTTTCGAATCAGCTCTCACTTTTATAAACATTCTTTTGGTCCTGTAGCCTTAGCCCAGCATCAATGAAGTAGGAAAATACCTTACACTTGGAAAAAAGAAGAAAATATTTTATGAAAAATAATCACACTTTGACACTGGTATTTCATTGGGGTGGGGGCTGTTTTCCTTTTTTAGATTTTTTTTTTATTTCTAAGGACTCTTTGTTCTAATAGTATTTTTTAAACAATGAAGTGTTTTCTCATATCTGTTTGAACAATTGAATTCTTTCCTCTCTTTTAAAAAGATTTCTATTTTACTTTCTAAATTTGTTACCTTTCTTCACTTTATTATGTCTCTTACATATTGGAGGCTATATTTAAATGTCTAATGATGATTGGATTTATTTCTTATTCATGAATTAATTCTTAATGTTTCAGGAGAAGTGCGCCTTGGTAACATTGGAATTTTGGGGCTGCCCCCTCAAGGTTATGTAGATCTTATCCTAAGGCGTTCAGGCATTACTGTAGATGGCATTTTTATCCTCCCAGGCGTGGTGGACTCCAATTACATGGGAGAAATTAAGATAATGCTTACGGGCCCATAAATATGTTGTTATCTCCACTTTTGGGAATTTACCCAAAGGACACAAAAGCACTAATCCGAAAGGATACATGCACCCATATGTTCATTGCGGCACTATTCACAATAGCAAAGGTATGGAAGCAACCCAGATGTCCAAAAATAGATGATTGGATCCAGAAGATGTGGTACATATACACAATGGAGTACTATTCAGCATGGAAAGAAGATAAACACA
>PVIJ01014335.1:0-24336 GCA_004024925.1 Scalopus aquaticus | reverse complement strand
CCATTGAGAACTTGAAAAAAAAATAAATATGTTGTTATCTCTCCTTATACCAACATTGCACAGTTGTTACTTTTGCCATACTGGACCCCAATATCACAATCTCAACAAAGAGGCCCTCGAGGGTTCGGCAGCACTGGAAAACAAACCTTCTGGGCAACTGCTATCACAAATGCCCGACCTTCTTTAACTGTCTTTATCTCAGGCAAATCATTTACGGGTCTCATTGACACGGGAGCCGATATTTCAATAATAGCTAAAAAAGACTGGCCCCCTACCTGGCAAACCTGCTCCACAGCGATTCCCTATCAGGGATAGGTGGCATCCTGCATTCCGAAGCCTGCTCCACGACTCCCGTGTCATCAGTTTGGTGTTGCTCCCGACGCAACAGATGCCTTTTCGATTCATCAGCAAGACACTATTATTGAGTGAAATTTTGTAAGTCTGGGAAGGGGTTATTGATTGGTGGATTTTACAGTAGGATAATTAGATGGGAGATTTAGGTATTTTGTTGTTATACTCCATGTGAGTATCTGTAGTGCTTTTCTCTTTGATTGGTAAAACTTTCCAGAAAATAATTTCCAGTCCCCTGCTTGAGAGCTATAAGTCCGGTAGCTAGAGAGCATGGAAGCTTCAATGTTCAACATGCAAATGTTCACCCATCCCCCTTTCCAGGATGGCACTTCACCCTTTATATACATCATGTGTGGTGTCTGTCCTCTCCATTGTAATTTCTCCTGATAATATGCCTTACATATTCTTTAAGCATGTGGATGAGTAATAACCTGTGTATATGGTTAGAGAAAGAATCTCATCCTGTAATTTGATTTTACAGTAACATTAAGCTAAGTTTAAACTGCTTACAACCTACTTTAGAATGCTCCCTTTGCCTTTGAAAGAATCTGTATCACAGGTTCCTGAGATGTTTCCAGATCTGCGTATGAATTATTCTGTATGACGCCTTCCTTGCAAGTGCCTGGAGTTCTGCATTCTCATCTGCATTATGTCAATTACCACTCTTTGTGTTCTTTACATCATTAAAATATTTGTGGCTATATCTAATTTTCTGTTCTCTCCTCTCTCAATGTATATTACCTTTATGGGAAAGTGAGGTTTCAACTTTTTAAATTCATCTGCTATCATGTTACTGAAATTCTAAGAGCAAATGGAGATAAATGCATGAGTTCAAGTTGCCATGTTTTACCAGAAGTTAGGAAGCATTTCCTAAAATTCAAATCAAGTCATGTCTCAACCCCACTTAAAAATCATCATTGACTTCAGACAAAACTCAGTTTGAAGCCTAAATTTTGTAAGATGACACTTATTGTTGTCAACAACCCCATTTACAATTCTTAGTATCTCTAACAATCATGACTGAATTTCAATCTGTTTTCCTAAGATGACTTGCTCACTTTTATCTTGGGACATTTTCACTGCATTTCTCCTTTCTCTCCCTTCCCTTGTCTAACTCATAAAAGTTTTCAGCTTCAGAATAAACATCACTAACTTTGTTCAATTCCTCCAAGCTCAGAATGGATGTCCATTTTTTCCCCTCTCCAATAGCATCCTCTGCTTTGCTACTCACTTTATCACTTCATTATAATGTTCTGTGTCCCACCCTACATTATAAAGGGTAGGCAGGGACTTGGTCTTCACTGTAAGAACCTCAGTGCTCAACACTTTGTAACTGACACTCATTAAAATTTTGATGAGTAAATCACGAATGAGCAGTAGACTATGTTCAAAGATAAAGAGTCACATCACAACTTCATCCATTGACCAATTTTGTTATCTTTGAATAGAAAAGGAATATAAGACTTGGAGGAAATAGGGCCTCCCTGGTAGCAGAACGGGTTAAGTTGCAGCACTATGAAGCTATCAGCAGCCACTGCAACACAATGAGTTCGATCCCCAGCGAGGGAGCAGACCTCTCCTGCTTGCCCACTGCTCCCCTCAGCAGTGTACTTCAGTAGATCTGCCTGTTCTGCTCCCCCCTCTGTCTCTGGTGAATTCTCTCAACCCCTGTACCTCTGGCCTACACCCAGCTTGTATGCATACATAAATAAATCTTAAAAAAAAAAAAAGACTTAGAGGAAATAGTCTGAGGTCAATTTCTGGTTTTCCAATTTCTTGTGTGATCTCAGGCAATCACAGCTTCCCCCATTACTGTTTTCTTAGTTTTAGACTCAGTTAAAATGTGTGCCTTGGTTTTTACATCAACAGAGATGTAGATACTATTCATAAATACGTGTTATATTTTATAAGTATATAAAATAGTCTAAAATAAATTTAATTTATGAGATTATTGAATACATACTACTGTGTTCCCTGCCAAGTCCTTTGCTGTGCACATGTGTGTTTTCTGTGTGCCCTTCTGTTTAAATTATCAGCTTCTCATTTTTCTTCAGTGTTCATTGTTATATAATATTGCTAAGAACAAAAACACAAAGTGCCCCTATTTTGAACACAATTTCAAGTAATTATACATGTATTAGATATTTTAAATGTACCAGAAATTAAATTTTGCAAAAGTTTCCATTTTAACTTTAATTCCATGTTCATTTCAAATAACTTTCAATAGTTAATGCATAACAGCATGGCAAAATATAAATGAAATTCTAACCAATTTTGACAATTCTCTTTATTGCCTTGTGTTTCTATATTGTCCAGGATAATCTAATGCTCATGAGATCATAGACCCAAATATGATTATAATCTCTTCTCGGTTTGTAGGAGATTGAATTTTATATTGCAGCTATAATGTGAAGGTTTCACAGTTGAACGGGGATGTATTTTTCATTAATAGTTCACAGAGCGAGTTGACACAATGAACAGCAATGCACGATATTACTTCCAGGGAATGCACAGTAATCAATTTTACAACTAATCCTTATATTGAATTGAATATCCTCTTTGAATTAACCATTTTGAATCAATTTATCTACCCTTCTGTCTGTAATATGATTTTCATGTCTAAGCTAGTCACTGCATTGTATATTTAATTGCCTGAATATTTTAAATGAAAATAGAAAAGATAAGAGACAGAATCGTTAACAAATGCCACCTTTCTCTGAACCACTCAATAGCATCATTTGAAATATGAATATTCATAAATCTTGGATTCCTATGTTTTCATGAGAATATCTTCATACTTTGTTGGTGACTTTTGTACATAGCTGTGGCTTGGAAGCATATTTCAATATAGATTTTTATATTTCACAATTCCTTTTCTTTTTTAATGATTTATTTATTTATGCATACAAGCTGGGGTACAGGCCAGAGGCGTGGGGCGGCGAGAGGGCTCACCAGAGATAGAGTAGGGAGCAGAACAGGCAGATCAATGGAAATACACTGCTGAGAGGAACAGTGGGTGCAGCAGGAGAGGTCTGCCTTGCCATGTGGGAATCTCCCCAGCCTGGCTTTGAACCCGCACCGCCGCTGCTGACAGCTCCACAGTGCAGCGCTCAAGCGCTGCGCCACCAGGGAGGCCCTATTTCACAATTCTTAATTGCATCTTTGAATAGATTTTGAAGGGTTCAGTTGGTGAGAATGTAACCACTCTAAGATTTTCAACTGCTTGTCTAGTTAACACTTCAAGGAAATTATGTACAGATACCAGCTTGGAGTCACCATAGATATATAAGTGGACTACTTTGAACACTCACACTGTGGCAAATATTGTTTTAAGCCCTGTACATTTATGAACACCTCTAACTGAGCAGCCTGTAACAGGGGCACTTTTATTCCCTCTCTTCCAGACGAGAGAATGGGCCCTGATGACACAGGCGGCAGGTGGCTGGGTCCCTGACATCTGGCTCCAGCACACCTGCTCTTCACTCTGCAATGCTGTAAATTTCAGCCCTATCAGTTAGTCGCTTAAATGGAGCATGCACACTGTTCTCTATTACCCAGGTACAGCAATTTGTGGATTGGAACTGTTTGGCCATAAGAGGGCAAGCTTTCCAAATTCAATTCTGCCGAAAAATGGCAATGTCCTGAGCTCATATGTAATTTACCTGGGAGTTCCCTTGCAGCAAAAGATCATGAACCTCCATAGTGGATTGTCTAATATACGTGGGTGTGGCATTTTGAGTCAGTGAGATGAAAGGGGATTCAAGATTTGTTGTACATTATTTAAATAGGTATTCATGGTTGAAGGGTTATATATCACAAAATGTCTTTGTCAAAACTCCAGATTCAAAATAGAGGAGAAAAGAGCACAAGGGACTATAGTGATGGTTCACGGGTGAATTGGTGGTGGGAAACTCATGGGGGATACATAATAATGTAAAAGATATAAATTAAATTAAAAAAAACCCTCCAGATGCTAATCTTAGAAAACAAAACTTTGAGATCAGTACCGGCATATTTGTCATCACTGGACAGATATTCTGAAAAGCAAGATAACCGGGTCAATCATTTTCATTTACTTTACCAGTTATGCATTAACATATTGATAGTTATTCCGCCTCACATGCATTAACTTATTCCAGGAATTGTTCAAGCTGAGTATAAAGTGCTCACTGCAACTGATACTGCTCTCACTTCCATCTCAGGAGTGGTTAGGTAAACCTAAGTTAAACTTCATTACTAAACCCTCGAATTGCAGTGTCTTAGCCTGGTTGGTGTTTTGCTCTGTACAACTGATGTGGGTCTGGTCGGGTCTCCAAGCAGCTGTTTTATACCTTGTGGTGCTCTGGAATCCCAGTTGTTTCCCTCTTGTGGTATCACTATCCTCAACTGTTGCTTCCTTATATCACCAAAGCAGAGCAAGAAAGAACTTGAGAATCTTGTACCAGCTCTTAAATGCTTTTGTCCCGAAGCCTCACAGGCAGCTGCTGTTCACAAGGCCTTGTTTGGAAGTCTCCATGAAGGGCCATCTGCTTATAGGGGAGATAGGAAGTTATAAGTCCACTGAATGCCTGAGAGGGGAAGAAGTTTCTCCCACACAGGAAGTTATAAGTCCACTGAGTGCCTGAGAGGGGAAGAAGTTTCTCCCACACCTAGACTATTGCGTCTAAAAGACTAAAGAGAATAAGCAAATATATTTGTATCATGAAAGTTAGGGAGTCATCCTAATAATTAAAAGTACATTAATGCAATGGCCCTATTTATGTACAAACAAGCTAAAACTCAGGCAATTGCATAGTAGCAAATATCAATATATTAAGCAGTGCTTTAGCTATCATATATTTTTAAGTTTGAATCTGGTTTTCCAAATTTTGCCACTATCGATGATTTATATAGGGTAATTCTTTTGTTGTGTGGGACTTCTCTGATTTCCTGGGATGTTTAGCATCGCCCCAGCCCCTACCCACTGGATGCCAGTAGCTAACAGCCTTTCTGCTTCCAGGTGTGACAAATATGCCTTCTGACATTGCCAAATGTCCCCTAGGGGTAAATCACCCTCAAGTGAGAACTGGTTGAAATAACCCCGGATCCTTCCCAGCACTAAATCTTAGTGTTAACATGTGTGTGAATATAAAGTTTATAGCAGGTACAGGACTAACCATAGCTCATCCCAGTTAATGCATTAGTTAGAAGATAAAGTTATTTTTACATTTAGCATATGAGGAAACAAATTGGAAAAGGTAAAAAATTTTGTCCACATCACAGGGTGAATCAGTGGCCTGGAGACAGCTCAAAATAAGTCCTCTCACTCCAGGTTCCTAGACCATCACGCTTATTGAGTGCCTCCAGTGTGGCAGCCCCATTTGGGTTACAGAGTACCCAGTGCCTGCACTTAGGGTCTAGTGAATAAAAGGACAAATTCACGTGAAATTACATTGGAGCTAATTAAATGAAGTGCTCTGACAGAGGGTTTCCAGTCCTTCAGAGGGAGGTTTTTTACCACACAATTTTCAGAAAATCAGTACAAACTCTGCAATAGAAAAGAAGGAATGCTAGGAAGCAGTGAAACAAAGAGAAGATTGAATTTTATTGCTCAGTCACCACAGAAAATAAAACTGAAATACAGAGAATTATAGATCAAGAGGAAAGGAGGAAAAATGATATTCTGTACTGTGAGGGGGGCGGGTTGTGGAAAGTATAGCTGAGCCCTCAACCTGCAGGCGGAATTTGCCTGAAGAGTCGTAACCACAGAAATACCCTCATGTGCTTGGGGTGTAAAATGTTGATTCCAAGGAATCGCATCATCAAAGTTACAAGAGAAATCCTACTACAGAAAACCGTTAAGATTAATAAAAAGAAAAAAAAAAGATTAATAAAAAGAAAAACTGAAATTGTGTGTCTCTGAAATCAAAGACTAATAAAAGAGTAGTTTTTTTTTAAGGATTTATTTATTTATGCATACAAGCTAGGGTGTAGGCCAGAGGTGTGGAGTAGTGAGATTCACCAGAGGCAGAGTGGGGAGCAGAACAGGCAGATAGACTGAAGTACAAAGCTGAGGGGGGCAGCAGGTGAGGCTGGAGAGGTCTGCTTCCTCATGTGGGAAGCTCCCTGGCTGGGGATCGAACTTGTGTTTCAGTGGCTGCTGATAGCTTCATGGTGCTGGAACTCAACCCCTTGCACCACCAGGGAGTCCCCGACCTCTGTGTGTTCTTTATGCTTCAACAAGAATCAGTTTTCATCTCTGGTAGCCTTTGCTCAAAGCCCACTGTTCCTTCCCTCACCATCAGCAGATGGGACCCATCTCTTCTCCTGCAGCTGTTTTATCACCCCACCTCAGGCTCACTCTGCCGCAGACATGTTCTGCCTGCCATCTACTTTGAAATCCTCCTCCTTTTCCGTTGTCCTGAAGAAACCCTTACTCCTCTGCTCAGCTTTCCCTGCTCTGAGGCACCAGGAGGATCCTCTGCTTTGTGCCTTCTACTCTCTACAACTGGGCCAGTTCTAGCAGGTAGAGATTCACTTTCACCCCAGTTTCCCACTTGCCCTGTGCAAAGAAAAATATCCAGTGGGCGGGGCAATGTCAGTAAACTCTTGGATAAATCTTGCAAAAGTGAAATCTGAAAAGTCAACTTACTTAATTTCTTATTCAATTATATATTCCATGCAACCTTTCAGACCACCTTGCACAAGGTAAGCTTCAGTGAAATGAAGAAAAAATCAACTGAGAGGAGTAGTTTAAAGATAGGTGAAGACTTTGGGTAGTGAACTGAGGAGAAAGTTTCCTTTTTGGAGCCTTGCAGTGGGGATGCGTAGAGGTGTGTAGTGTAATGAGACAAGCTCCTCTGGGTTGATCCCGGGTGGTTTTCCCATGGTGCCCGAGGAGGCCCTCACCAGGCTCTCTCTGCATCCTGAGGAGAGAAGACTTTATCTATAGGAAGAGTGATGGAGAAGAAGAGATGGCAGCTCATTGGCATAAGTATTGGGAAACTACTTCTCTAAGAAGAGGAAAAATGGCAAGAGAGGAAGGAGAGGAGGGGGCCGCAGGAGTGACGAGGGGACCTAGTGACAATGAGGGCTCCACTTCAGTCACACTTCATATGGAGAAGGTAAGCTGCTTAGGAACAGAGCCCAGGGCAGAAATGTCAGCCCTGCCATTTCTAGCTATGGTGTTTACTTCATACTCTTTAAACCTCTTTAAGTCTAACACACAGAAGTTTTGTGAACATCGAAAGACATACTGTCTGTAGCTCCTGGAATAGTTCCTGGCACAGACTAAGTCCCGCACATTCTGGCCAATGTTTTCAGAACGACAGAGGCTTTTTGTCCTTGCTTGAGCTTTCTCAGGCTGGTAATCTATGGAAAATTTAGCTCCACAAAAAAATATTTTTGTCACAGGCAAGGCACTGGGCTAGGCACTAGGGAGATCAAAGGAGAAAACACAATGTCTTCACAGTATCCACAATCTGCTGGGTTAAGCAGACTTGGACATATTAGCAGGAAAATGTGTCTCGCCAAATGGAAGAAGCAGTTAATTCTCATTACAGAGACACACAAGTCCCCGGAAAGCTCAATCCTGAAGGATGAGTAGCATTTCAAAGGCAGAGAATTGGAGAAAGTGTGCCTTAGGGTGTTGCAATGATGGCTGTGCAGAAAAACTAGATCTGAAAATGCTAGATGTGTTTGGAGAATAACTAATTTGTGAGGGAGGCACGTACACCCGTGTGTGTGTGTGTGTGTGTGTGTGTGTGTGTGTGTTTGTGTATGTTTTGCAGGTGGGGTTGCTGTAAATGTACATACATACATACATACATACATATCTATAGATCTATATCTATCTATCTATCTCTCTATATAGACACTTGATTCTTGCTTTTGGTTTTACATTCTTTTTTTTTTTTTTTAAACAGGCAGATTGACGGAAATACACTGCTGAGGGGAGCAGCGGGTGAGGCAGGAGAGGTCTGCTGCGCCTTGTGGGACTCTCCCCAGCCGGGCATCAAACTCGCGTCACCACTGCCCACAGCTCCACAGCGCAGCGCTTAACTGCTGCGCCACCAGGGAGGCCCTGGTTTTACATTCTTAATGACAGAAACTATTTCTTATTCAATTATATATTTCACACAACCCTTCACAGCAACTTGCACAAGGTAAGCTTCAGTGACATGAATTAAATTGAAGATGCTCTCTCATTAGATTTTAATTTCCCAGATATCTTAAGGTTTATTGTCTTTTTTGCATGAGAAGTTTATTTTATAGAGCCAGCCCAATTAATATGCTTAGGTGTCTCTACTGACAGTGTTTCAGAAATAACAATAGCATGAATTTTTAAATTTTCATAGCAATTTACTTGGCTTTAAATAAGTCACCCTTCACATAAGATTCTCTAAGATTATTGAACAATTTAACAACCACCTAGGCTTTTAGTTCTGCCTGAGAGCTAGGAGGTCTTTCTGAGAGGGAGTGATGACCAAGGAAAGCCTCTTCTGCCTCTTGGACAGAAAGACCTGAAGGTGGCGTTCTGGAGTAGAGAGAATTTCCCCAGCAGAGGAGACAGTTTCTCCAGAGATTCACAGGTGCCAAGTCAGGGATCATAATAAAGGAATCTCACTAAAATGGGAGGATCAGGCCCCCACCCCACCTAATAAGTGGTGGAACTGAGCAGCCTGGTGAAGATAGAGAAGACATGGAGAAGACATGAGCAGAGAGAGACAAGGAGTCCCACTGTCCCTGAGGGTCTTGAGGACATGGAAGGAAACATGTGGAGCTGAGACACAGAGAGACCCTGGAGGTGGCGTGGCCTTCAGCCATGTGGGGAGGCTGACAATGGCAGCCGTGACCTTGACCTGTACTTTGATTTTGCGCCTTTCGTCCCGGAATTGCCTGGCCATTTGGCATCTTTGCTATGGTTCCCTGACAGAACGTGCCTTCAGACTTGTGGCAAGTTTTTGGGCCTCAGCTGGGTCAACCCTATGCGGCCGGGCATTTACCCACAGGGGATGGGGAACTTGAGACGTTTCATTGAGAAGCTAAGTCCTTTTTCTTCCTCTCAATGCACAGTCATGCTAGATCAGATCTTTCACACTAAGAGTATGCTTTGTATTTTTTTTTAAAAGGTTTATTTATTTATGCATATAAGCTGCAGGTGTAGGCCAGAGGTGTGGGGTAGTGAGAGGATTCACCAGAGAGAGAGAGTGGGAGCAGAACAGGCAGATTGACTGAAATACACTGCTGAGGGGAGCAACAGGCAAGGCAGGAGAGGTCTGCTGCGCCATGTGGGAATCTCCCTGGCCAGATATAGAACTCGTGCTGCAGTGGCTCTGGATAGCTTCATAGTGCTGTGCTTAACCCATTGCGCCACTAGGGAGGCCCAAGTATGCTTTTTCTTTATGAGGCAGAGGCAGAACCTCTTTAAAGCATGTGAGTTTAGGGGCCCCAGGATACCCCTCAGCCTGTCCGTAACAGAATAAGTAAAAGACTGGTGAGCAAGTCCTCATCAAATAAACTCAGCTAGATTATCCCATCCTGACCTATATATTAAAGAAGAGGGCAAAAGAGAATGAGGGAAGAGAGGAAGGGTGAGGTAGTGCTGTTTTAAAGTTGTCACAGACAAGGACAGGTTTTAGAATTTGGGGTACTGCTGGAGGGAACCAACCCTCAAATGTATTTGAAGTCAATTTTGTTTCAGTGAGACCATATGTAAGTTCTCACTTTTTGTAAGTTATAAAAGGAGATTATGAGATTCAAAAGGCTATTATTTCATTGTTTTCTTTGTACTACTCATAAAAACATGGATTGCCAACTGACTCTATCACCCGGCTCTCTGAAGGCATCGGTTTTCTCACAACTGAACCAGCCCCTGGATCACGTTCACTTACTTCTACTCCTTGGTTTCTCTTTTTTCCCCATTTACAGAAAAAAAATTACAAAAGCTGTCCATGGTAAGTTCTTCCTTCCAATTGTGCTTCTTCCATTCTCCATTGTAAAGATGAAGGTAACTATTCGATGACTGGTCCACCATCAACCCCGAGTTCTCACCTCTCGGCAACACTCCCTGTCTCTACACAGCAGAGGAGCCCACCTCACTGGCACATTCTCTTCTCTTCATACTGGACCATCTTTATTCTGTTTCTCCTCCTCCCTCTTTCTGGCCCATTCTCAGACTACTTTTGTTATTCTTCTCACCCTTGACATCATCATATGTTGGTGTCCTTCGGGGAGGCTTGTTCTCCTCTGGATCTACATTGCCCCCTCCATGAAATCATCCAGCCTTGTGGTTTTATATATTCAGTGTATTTTTCCAACTCCCACAGGTTCATCTATGACCTAGGCTTTGAACTCCAGTCTTTTATATACGCCTACCTACCTGCTGTGATCAAAACCAAGCTCTCAATTCCTGTGCAATGAATTGTTCCAAAGTTTTCACCATCTCAACAGTGTCCCCTTCACTTTTCTGTTCAGCCCAGACATCTTGGAGCAGGAACCATCCTTCAACTCCGCTGTCTCACACCCACATCTAGCCCACTGGTCCTTCTCTTCACTCAATATTAAAAATATGCTAGGGCCTCCTTGGTGGCGCAGCGGTTGGGCGCTGCGCTGTGGAGCTGTCGGCAGTGGCGACGCGAGTTCGACGCCCAGCCGGGGAGAATCCCACATGGTGCGGCAGACCTCTCCTGCCTCACCCGCTGCTCCCCTCAGCAGTGTGTTTCTGATCTGCCTGTACTGCTCCCCGCTCTGTCTCTGGTGAACCCTCTCGCCGCCCCACGCCTAAACCTCCCAGAATTATCAAAGCAGCTTCTGCCTCCTTCCTTCGTCCCTATAATCTTCTCTCCATTCTAGTCAGAGTGATCACTTTGAAGCTTAAATAACACCAAGCTTTTTTTGTTTTTCAGCTCATAACCCTCCAAATTCTCCTCATTTCATGCAGAGCAAAATCCAAAATCCCTAAGGAAACTCATAAGACTGTAATCTGGGCCCTCTTATTGCTCTGATCCCCGCCAGCACCTTCTTCTTCTCTGTATTTTCTCTAGTCATATCGGCCTCCTCTTTGTTCCCCCAACACTAAGCAGCTCACAACATGTGACCTTAGAGCTTGCTCTTTGGTATGTTCCTGCACTTCCCGTCTTCCCAAAAATGCCACCTTACCAAGCAGGCTTTCCTAGATTTTGAATATAAATAGCACTCGTACCATTATTATTCTATTCCACAGAGCTGTTTTATGTCTGTCTATTTGTATTCTGTATGGGAGTTTCTTCCATCTAGAATGTAAGTCTTCAGAACCTGGGACTTTGTTTTGCTTACTGTTTTATCTCCATGTCCTAGATCAGTGCCTGGAAAATATTATGTACTTAATAAATATTTACTGAATTATCTTCAACCCTGGGACGCTATGATTTATTAATTTACAAGTGTGTCGGCAAAGTATCCTTTGATTCAGGGTCAACATTGGAGAGCCAGCTAACACTAGACTAGTGTGCTATTTATTTATGGCTTGGAAGCAGGGAAACTCATTTTCCCAATGACCTCATTAAATTCTGTTCGATCCAAATTAAGTATAAACCTTCAAGTCTGAGAATTAAGTATCCCGTCTCTTTGTTGTGACTCATTTTCTATATTTGCTTAACTATTAAGCAGAGAGGCTGTTGTAAATAGGCAGTGAGAAAACCCCTGGAGGTGTCAACGTAATTAGCATTCAGTGGCTTATGGATCTCGATGTCAAATCAATCTCCCCAAAATTAGACATATGGATAAATTTTGAAGTCAGGTGAACCCTGTACAAGGGAAGTAAATACATGTGCTTTGAACCTTACATAGTGAACTGTGTAGGACGCCATTTCTATCATGAAAGGCAGAACAGGTGAGAAATTTTGACTAAAGAGTGCAAATATTCACAGACAAAAAATCACCTGGGATCCCTGAAAAGAATAATTTAAATGAAAGGCAGGATATCCATGCAATAAGAGCACTGGCCCCTTATTCAGCGGCCCCTCCCAGACTCCCCTCACCCTAAGGTCCAGCCACGTGGGACATTTTGTAACAGGGTGGTCCTCAAGAAAAGGGAGTGTTCCAGGTTCCCTGCCCCACCCAAGGGAGGGTGGGGCTGAGCAGAAGAGATAAGAAGCTGGAGAAAGAGGGCCTCCCTAGTGACACAACGAACCGGTTAAGTGCAGCGCTGTGGAGCTGTTGGCAGCTATGGTGGGAGTTTGATGCCCGGCCGGGGAGATTCCTACATGGCGCAGCAGACCTCTCTTGCCTCGCCTGCTGCTCCCCTCAGCAGTGTATTTCGGTCCATCTGCCTATTCTGCTTCCCACTCTATCTCAGGTTACCGCCACACACCTCTGGACCGTACCCCAGCTTGTATGCATAAATAAAAATAAAATCTTTAAAAAAAAAGAAGCTGGAGAAAGAGAGCAACAGGGGACTAAAAAGGAAGGAAACAGGATGGAGAGCCCAAGAGGCACAAGGAGCAGAGAGACATGTAAAGAAGCTGCACTGGCCTGGACTGATTGAAACAGATGTGGGCGAGAGACCCATGGGGAGGTTAATAATGGCAACGCCGATCTTGATTTTGATTTTGTTCTTTTCGCCCAGAATTGTCTGGCTGTTTCTGACCCTTTTCTATGTGTCCCCATCGAAAGGTGTTTTATACTTGTGGCAGGCTTTCAGGACTTGCTTTGGGCCAATCCCATTTGGATGGACTTTTACCCATGAGGGGATGGGTACCTTTGGGTACTTGATTTGGAAACTATATGGTCTGTCTTTTCTGTATTGCACACTAATTGTATTAAAGTTTGTTTCCATTAAGGCTCTTGTATGTTTTGTGTTGATGCAGCCGATGGCAGAACCTATTTAGAGGGGGCAGCTTTGGGGTTCTGGGGTGCCCCTCTCTGCCCTGTAACAATTTCACCTGCTCTGTCTTCTTTGATGTCTCTGAGCTTTTAACAGGCACTTTAATGTGCTTGGTCTGCCTTGGTCCTATAAACCGTACAGTGAAAAATCTGTCCACAAGATTCAGTTCTAACATCACTTTCTTGGGAAACTCTTTTCTCAGGCCTGGAACAGATTTAGTTCCTCCCCTGACCCACCCCATCATATACACCCCATTTATACATGTGTCCCCTACAGAATCTTTTGCTTCTGCTTGTGACTTTCCCTCAGTGGTGTTGGCTCCTAAGAAGTATTTCTATTCTCCTTGTACATCTAGCACTTAACCCAACGTCTTCTCATAGTGTGCTGAAATATTTTAAAATAGTCTTAAGTAGTATGCCTTCTATAAAGTTTATTTTCAACTTCCAAAGCTCCTAGAATCTCGTATAATGCAAACTTGTTCAGAGTAATCTCTTTTCCTACCTCAGATACACAAACTAGTGAATTGCACATTGTTTACGGCAGTGCCTCTTTAAGCACCTGTTTATAAAAGGATCACTAATATAATCCCTTTCCATTCTTTTTCCTGAAGAGCCCAAAATACCATGTTGGGATCAATTCAGTCATCCTCATAGGATTCTCCTTTATACAGGAAGAAACAGTTTATCTATCTCATGCTAGATTTATAGATGAGAGAATTTATCCACTAAGATATAGCTAGAAAATAACCTGTTTTATTTTGTCTTTATATCTCCTCTTAGAAATTCATCCCTAGTTTGTGTATCTCTCTAAGTAATATCTAGGTATTAAAACAATCTTAATTCCAAAACTCAGGGATTGTTCATTAGTCTTCCTGAAGTGTCTTAGACACATTCTTTTCTCTTTTTCCTTCACAGCTTGATGCAGTCCTTTTCCTTTCTTTAAACAATGACCAAAATCTGCTTTGTACTTATTTTCTTGTATTTATTTTTTTACTAGAATTTCAACTTTTCCATAACTATCTGATTTTATTTTCAGATGTTTATTGATCCTTCCCAGGTACACAGTACTGGAGGGACAGGGGTTGCCATTTGTTTTTGTAAATTCCTAATTTACAAAAGGTGTTTCAAGCTTATAAGTGCTATCTGTGAGCAAGACCATCCTTGGGTTCTTTAGACTCTTGGGGAGGCAGAAACTGCACAGTGTTAAAAGTAAAACCAGAAAGAAAGAGAAAAATATTGACTGGTTTTACTTATAACAGGACTATAAGGAAACCAAACAGGAGAGAGACACTCAGGGGGGAGGTGGAGGGTAAGGGCACAAAATGGAGTAGAAAAGGACACAAGGGACCACAGAGATGGATCACGGGTGAATTGGTGGTGGGTTACCCAAGAGGAATACAAAATGTAAAAGATATAAATAACAATAAAAATATATATATTTTTAAAAAAAGTAAAACCAAAGGCTGGAATGCACCCTTTGCTCCCCATTAGTCGCAATAGCGAACAACACATTCCCCGGCCCTTGCAGTGTTTAGTCCACAGCCGCAAGTGAGTCTTCACCCCTCCAATGCTTCAGCGCCTCAGGGTGGGTGGAGCTGCCTTGGAAAGAGCAGAGCTGTTTTATCTGTAGCCGATAGTGTGAGTCCACAGGGAGGCCAACTAGCAGCTGCATCAGGGAGAGTATTCTCCACCCTTCTATAATATTTACATTTCCCTGGAGAGAGTCTGGGCACACGGTAGCCTGCAATTATAATTTCCTATTGTCTTATTTGAGGCACAAAGGGGTAAGCCTTTGCCTAACATCTACAGAGATAGAAAACACCAGCAAGCATGGTTTCTTAGCACCAGGTCTTTAGACAGCCACGCTGGCATTCCTTTTCCCTCACAGCAGACAGGCAGCCCAGCTCCTGTGAGGGACCCTGGACACCAACCCATTTGCCTCCTGTGAGGAGGGAAATCATGGCAGGCACATGGGGGAGCTCAGTCCCACAGGGGTGATTTCCCACAGTAGCTCCCTAATACGGCACTTAATATTGACAGAATGTTGTTATTAATCTTGTCAGGCCCTTGCTCTCTCTGTTCCTCAGGTTCTCAGTCTATGGCTCAGGTGTTTAACATGTTTGTTCAATAAAACCAGGTTGACCTCTTCGAAACAGCTGCTGAAATTAATGACTGGAATTTGTATTTCTCCATGTAATTATTTTGGGCATGTACAGTGGGTCATGGATTCTGATGTTATTGCAATTTGCTTTTCAACCTAAGCAAAAATTAACCCATTGCTCCCCAGCAGTCCAGTCCCTCAAGAAGCCAATGGTGTGTCTCAGGGCTGCTCCCCTTGGAGAACCACATTCTCTTGCCAGAATACTTGGATAAATTTTGATCAGCTTTTGACCTCTTCATTTTGCCCATGTCTTCCAAAACAGCCAGCCTCCAAATCTTAATGTGACCTGGAGATTAGGTGGAACAAACAACTCCTACCTCACAGACCATTTTTCTAAGGAGAGCTAGATCATTTTTCATTTAAAAAATTCTCACTATATTTACCACTAAACAGAAGTAAAATTATTGCTTTGGACAAGTGCTCTGGATTGGGTCAGAGTCAGCCTCTGTCTCCTTACCCCAATTAGTGAAAACATCATTAGGGGCTGTGTAGAAAACTAACATTTCCCCCAAACTTAACTCTTAACCTAGTACTTCTTGAACTTGTTTGCACCCTAAGTCTACTGTTGAAATGAGACTGTTGAGGTGACTAGATTTGGATGAGGGTATCATATCTGTCATTGATTTATTGCTGTTAAGATCTTTGAAATTCTCACTTTGAGAAAAAGGCATCCAGTTTATCCTTCACCAAACAGATCATTGATTTAAAATGATCCATTATTATAAAAAATATTCATTTGCATACCTTTTGATCTATTGATTCAATTTCTGGGAGTTCAACCAAAGGATAAAAATGGAAGAAGTGGATGAAATATATGTATAAAATATAAAAAAATAATAAAATAAAATGATCCATCTTCAATCTTTAAGAAGATGTAGATGTCTCATTTTCTCTCATGTTTTTAATAATAAGGTGGTTCATGGAATATCATTTGAAGTGGAAGACAGAGAAGAGTACCTACAATTATGTCAAATTTGAATTTTAATACAATATAAAATGAATATAAACCGTTGTGGGGTATTTTGGGGCAACTACCATAATAGGGGAGATTTCTGGCTAGATGGTTGTAAGGCACAGAATGCAGTTGATTTATGGGGGAGGAGGGAACATGCTTACTTTTCTGTTCTCAAATCCTAAACAACTGCCCTCAAAGGCAATTGTTGTTCACGTGGATAGAAAAGGCTACTATTCTCTGTACTTTTCTAAACTAGCACAATTAAATGACTTTAAGAAGAGTCTTTTAAATTTCAGAATCATCTGAATTAATAATATGAATTGCAAAAATGATTTGAATTAGATTAGTATCATTTGACTCAATTCCCCTGCAAGAATTCAGGAATTGACATCACCAGCTTAAGGCTCTAACATGTCATCCCTTGCCAGTGGCCAAAATCCTCCCACCTACCCATCTACTTTGGTTTAGAACCACCCATAAGGGAGATACTACCCTACGCATGTGATGGGAGCTGAGGCTTCATCTCACGGCTCTGTATGAAGAATCTAGGCGAGGGTATATTTAGATCTTCCTGCTTCTCAGAAGGTGTGAAACTAAGTCCCAGGTTTGCTTTTTTTTATGGCACGACATCATCAAACTGTCCAAATTAGAGCTATACCTTTTGCAATTAAACTCTTTTTCTAGTTGTGAGAATAAAGTATGGCTTAATCAGTTGTGGTGTTATACGATTCCCTTGGAGCCTATTTTTTTTTTTAATTTTAAGAATCATTTCACATCGCTCTTGATCATCCAAGGGCAACTCTCAGAGAATGTCTTCCATATATGTGAATGTTTCTGAAGCTCATGAATTTTGTCTATGGGAACAGATCAACCAGGAGATACTTGGACAGAAGAAGAATATAATATGTCTTCTATCAGCCCTGGCTGTCATTTTTGATCACTCTCCCTCTCTGACTCTCAATTCTCAGCTGCAAACATTCTCCTCCCTCTCCCATAGCTCTGTACAGAGTATTACTCATTATTTGTCTCAAGAGTCATATTATTTTTAGTAGCTCAGTCAGGGGTTTAGAAATAACAGTTTGAACAAATGCTACAATTCAAATAAAGAAACTCCCTGGCTTCTGATGCTGCCTCACAGAGGCAGGTGAGAAGAAAGGCAGTTCTGGTGTCACCATCCTTTACGACATCTGTCCCAGGAGGACTTGTAGCCTTCTACTAGGCGGGGTCTTGAGTGTCTCTCCTCAGTGTTCTGGCAAAGGCCTTTTCCTGATGGGATGGGAGACTGACCAGTCCTCCCTGATGCATTCCCAGAAGAGCAGAATCCTCAGCACAGAGTGTTTTCTCTCACAGTTGTCTCCCAGCTATCTCGGAGGCGGCAAGAGCAACCTATTTGCTTCTAAACAGCAGCTTGTCAGAAGAGAGTCACAGAGCCAGCAGAATCTTCTTTTTCTTGCTTTTCCCCCTAAAAATAGAAATCTTTCCTCTGGCAACCTATTATAACCTACTCCAGGGATTCCCCTCAAATCATCTATTTTAAAAAAATGGGATAGCAAGTGGAGCAGAGGCACTGTGAGGGTGATGGAGAGGGGAGGAGCGAGAGGACTACTGTTTAGTTCTCTGAGGAAGAAAAACACATGAACTGTAACTAGAACACAGAGACTCCCACCGCTCTGACAGGCAGTAGCTGTTGTGTTTGTGGGGAAGACTGTTATTAACTGACTGTCTGTATCCCCCACAGTTCCTATGTCGAATCCCTAGCTCCAGCGTGATGATGTTCAGAGGTGAGGACTTTGGGAGGTGATTAGGATTTATAGTTCCCTTGTTTCTAAGCCACCAGTCTATGACACTTTGGTACTGTGGTACTCTCTTCTGTAGCAAATTAAATGATACTATGGTACTCTCTTTGGTACTATAGTACTATGGCACTCTCTTCTATAGTAAGTTAAATTGTACTGTGGTACTGTCTTTGGTACTATGGTACTAATGTACTCTTCCGTAGTAAGTTAACTTATCTAATTATATCTAGATAATTCATGTATGCATAGGAATTGAAAAGTAATGATTGGAGAATTGCTGAAGATTTTTTTGAAAAATATATAATAAACGGGGCCTCCCTGGTGGGGCAAGAGGTTGAGTCTCAGCACTATGAAGTTATCAGCAGCCACTGCAGCATGAATTCCATCCCCTGACAGGGAGCTGACCCACAAGGCACAGCACACCTTTCCTGTCTCACCCGCTGCTCCCCTCAGCAGTGTATTTCAGTAGATCTGCCTGTTCTGCTCCCCACTCTGTCTCTGGGGAATCCTCTCACCCTCTGCACCTCTGGCCTACACCCCAGTTCTTGTATGCATAAAGAAAATAAATCTTAAAAGATAAGTAAATAAATACAATAATTAGAGTATCGTATTTCAAATCTAAAATTGTGAACATATTTGGGTAAGTGAGCGCATACATATCAATATTTCCAATTTTTACTTAAATATGTGGAAATGGAAATTCCTAGTAGATAAGTATTTATTAAGCACTTCTGTGACAGGCATACTGCTTCTCAAATGAAAAATGACTGAAGGAGCAGGGGACGCCTAGCCTACACAGACAAGATGGATGTGCGTCGCGACAACACTGCTCACATATTTGAAAACCCAACTGTGGATAAGAGATTCACATTACGTGATGCAGCTCCGGAAGCAATATTATTCATTTTCATTCAGTAGACATTTATTGAAAACCTTCCATATGCCAGTCACTGTCATAGATGCTGAAGATCCCAACGTGAGTAAGACTTTATTTTCAGAAGACAAACTATGAAAAATTCAAATAGATAAAAGCTTGTGGAAGAGAATTCAGTCCAACACAAAGATAGACTCCCTAACAATTAGAACCATTCACACATCCAACAGTGTTCTGTGAGCTCTCAGTGTAGCAGAAGAGAACCGGGTCAATAGGCTCAGTAGCCATTTAATGCTAGACCCAAGTGAGAGGAAAAGCATCTTCAGGATGCGGACACCAGGTCTGAGTCAGCCATGGGAAAAAAAGTGGGAAAGAAAGTGGGCCCTAGGAGCTCTGGAAGGGGAAACCCAAACACCGAGTCAGCCATAAAACTCCAGGCAAGTCAGAGGAGGATGGACCTCAGCAGTTCAGGAAGTTAATAAGGATCACTGGGAAACATGGCTGCCTTTGAAGTTCATGGAAGATTCCTTTGTAGTGAGAACTTAAAATACCTGCCAAGTCCCTGATGAAGAGTGATGCAAATGTCAAATGTAATCATTGCCATATTTAGCAAATAAAAATACGGGCCCAAGTTAAATTTGAATTTCAGATAAACAAATATTTTCTACTAGTAAGTTATCCCAAATATTTCATGAAACATGCTTATATTATCAATATATGTATTATTATTATTTATGGGAAATCCAAAGATAACTGGACAAACTATTTTATCTGGAACCCTAACCAAATTAGCACCAGTCAGGACATTGTAAAGAGGATCTGTTTATAGGATTGAGTTAGAGTTATTCATTCACCAGTATTAATGGGGTACCTAATATTTGCCAGACACTGTGTTCCACACTGAGAGTACAAGAACAACTAAGTTACACATGGCCTTGCTGTTCTCTGATGTTACTGCCCAGAGGAGAATAAGACCATTATATAAGTGATATGCCAGAGGAGGCTCAGGGAAGCATGGGAGTATCCTGTGGAGTGGAAGAAGATCTCTGATAATATGACCAAACCCAAGCTGAACTGACAGTTAGAGGAAGGACCAGCGTGTGACTGGAAGAGGAGACAGCACAGGTATGAGGTAAAGCATGGATCATTGAAGAAGATGCACATAGTTTATTGAGACTGCACTTGAAATGGCAGTGTGGAGAGTTACAAAGATGAGTCTGGAGCAATAACTAGGTGATAAACGGCCTTCGAAGCAGGAAATTCAGATGATTTTCTAAAAGAAATATAAACCCCTAGAAGCCATATCAGGCCAAAGACAGATTTGGAGAATATCACAGGATCAAATTTGCATAAGAGATTAAATAGATCATCAGTATGGTAATCACCAGTCATCCCCAAACTCTGTCCCACTCACGAGAAGACCAACTAGCAACTGTCCATAGACAAGATATTGAGAAAATGGGTGGGAGACTTTGTGGTCTTCAGGACCACAGAGACCTAGAAGGACTGACTAGAAGTTTCGGAGGGTCTGCCCTCTGAGCAGACTGCTCCTCCTCCAGGCCCGCGCAGCATTGCACTCAGAGGTATCCCCTGTTTCTATAATTTCTCCAGTAGGAATATGAATATCCAACACCCCAGCATTGAAAGACATTCCATAGGGGTTTCGTTTGAGGTCTTGCCTCACAGGCCTCATAGGAAGAAGCAATGGGCTGGACCACTGGAGATTAGATGGAGATAGAGAAGAGGGGCAGGAACTGTAGCAATCAGTGCTCAAATCTTGGCAGACCACATCCGAGTTCTCAGCAGTGCCTGGCCAGGAATCCCACTAGTAGGCTCATCTATCTGGAGGGCCAGGCTGCTAGTCCTGGCTGACTAGGGAGCTCAGTGAGTAGCTCTGCTGATTCCAAGCTGAGCTGGTGGTAAAGCCTGTTCCGTGGCAGGGAAGAAAATTTGAAGTCCCGCTTATTGATGAATGACTATATTCTCTTCCTCCAGTTCAACCAAGTATCCTAACTAACTAGAGTCCCTAGGAAACTGCATAGCCAGACACAAAATTAACAAGCTTTTAGCCAGATTAACCCCCCCAAAAAAAGAAAAGAGGACCCTAAAATGAAATTATAAATGAAAACAGAGCTAATAGTGATACCATAGAAACACATAGGACCATGAGAGAGAACTCTGAACAATTATACATCAATTAATTGGACAACCTGAAAGAAATGGAGAAATTCTTAGAAACACAACCCACCAAGACTAAATCGTGAAGTAGTAGAAAATATAAGCAGACTGATAACAGGAAAGGAGATTGAACTGGTAATTGAAAACTCCTCCCCCTCCCAAAAAAAAAGCCCAGAACCAGATGTTTCCATTAGTGAGTTCTAAAAACATTTAAAGAAGATTTAATGCCAATCCCTCTCAAACACTTCCAAAAAATTGGGGAGGGAACTCTCCCAAATACATTTTGTGAGGCCCTCATTACCCTGATGCCAAAGCCAGAAAATGGCACTATAAGAAAAATTATTAAGTCTCACACCTGATAGAATGGCTATTCTCAAAAAGACAATAAACAAAATTGTTGGTCAGGATATGGAGGAAAGGGAACCCTTGTACACTATTGATGGGGTATAAATTGGTAGAGTCTCTATGGGAAGCATTGGAGATTCTGCAAATAATGGAACTGTATATGATCTGGCAGTCTATGTATTGATATATATCTGAAGTATCAGTAAAATCAGTATCTTGAAGAGATATCTGTACTCCCATATTTGCTGCAGCATTATTGACAAATAACCAAGACTTGAAAACAACCTAGATATTCATCAATGGACAGAGAATACCTCTCTCTCTCTCTCTCTCTCTCTCTCTCTCTCTCTCTCTCTCTCTCTCTCTCACACACACACACACACACACACACACACACACACACACACACACACACACCCCAGAATATTATTTAACAACATTAAAGAATGAATCCTGGGCCTCCCTGGTGGCACAGAGGTTGAGCGCTGCGCTGTGGAGCTGTCGGCAGCGCGAACAATGTGAGTTTGATGCCCGGCCGGGGAGAATCCCACATGTTGTGGCAGACCTCTCCTGCCTCGCCCGCTGCTCCCCTCAGCAGTGTATTTCTGATCTGCCTGTTCTGCTCCCCACTCTGTCTCTGGTGGGGCCTCTCGCCGCCCCATAGCTCTGGCCTGTACCCCAGCTTGTATGTATAAATAAATAAATCTTTTAAAAAAATGTATCCTGCTATTTTCAAATACATGGATACACTTGCAGCATATTATATTAAGTGAAATAAAATCAGATTCGGATAGAGGAAACAAATACTATGTGATGTCCATATATACAGAGTCTAAAAATTAATGAAACCATACACACACAGAACAGATGGATGCTTGATGGTGGTGGTTGGGGGGGGGGAGGTCGGAAAAAAATGGGTAAAAGTGGTGAAAAGACACACACTTCCAGCTATCAGATCAGTAAGTTCTAGGATGTCATCTACAGCATGGTTATGATAATTACAAATACTGTTTTGTATTTCTGAAAGTTGCCAAGAGAACAGATCTTAAAAGGTCTCATCACAAGAAAAAAAATTGTAACTAAGTCAGATGATAACCTTAATGTGGTGGTCACGTCACGACATATTCATGTATGAAATTATCTGTGGTACACATTCATGTTATACAGTGTTATATGACAATTCTAGCTCAATAAAGCTGAACAAAGAGACATAAGTAGTGGGGAAACACAGAAGTGAAAAGTTCTGTAAATAGTGAG
The DNA here is from genome assembly GCA_004024925.1 of Scalopus aquaticus. Taxonomy (NCBI): domain Eukaryota; kingdom Metazoa; phylum Chordata; class Mammalia; order Eulipotyphla; family Talpidae; genus Scalopus; species Scalopus aquaticus. The sequence continues at coordinate 1,576 of PVIJ01014335.1, read as the reverse complement.
CAAAGCTGATGAACAGAGTAAGTGTCTGGAAGTGTATATTAAGGGACAGTCAGGAATCAAAGGTGGTTCAGTTTTTAATTTTTCTGTTTGTGAAACTAGGTAGTTGATAATTGTTGATGATTCCAGATGCTTTTAAAGGGAAGAGCAGAGGAAAATGATCTCATTTTGAATGAAAAACAGATGACAGGGACCTATGAGAGAAGTTTCACATGCAATAATATTTGCTGGCCTGGAGAATAGAGGACGGTGTATCCTCAAGAAACAGATTCTGTAACTACCAAAATATAGATAGCAATTGAAATCAGAGGAAGAGAATGCACTAAAACTGTCAAAATGAGACAGGTTTTAGGAAAAAGCTCTATGATACATTAGTAATTACAATGGAGATGATACTCAGAGTCTGGAGACTTCATCAGTTGGGTGACATTTGACATGTTTTCATCTACCCCAGTCCTCAGTTTTGTCATTTGTAAATGGGGAATACAATGTATGATGTACCCCAGTGCCTAACACAGATAGGTAGGCAAAAAATTTAGCATCACAGTCTGCATAGTTGTATTTTACCATCTTACTACTCTACATTTTTGTCTTGAATGAGCCCTTGTGAAAACATGATGCAAACAGGCTCTCTCTCTCTCCAGAAAAAAATCATTTTCTGGAATGCAAAGCAAAAATCAATACGCACTATCAAAGGGTTTGTAGATCCCAAAGCCCAACCATGACTCCATCCCTGCAGCATTATAGTGACGAGGGGACCTCTAGACAGCGTGTGCATTACCACTCAGCCTCCCCCAGCTTCAATCCAGGCCAGCTTGGGAGGTAGTAGCACAGCCCAATCAATTCTTACATTTAAGGTAGAAGCAAGTACTCTTGTTCTTCATGGCTGCACACTGGGTCAGAACAGGGAAGGCAGGAAAAGGTTCTGCCAGGTTTCCAGCTGCCCCATTTGGAACCAAAGGCTCTGTTGTCCTCTTTCCAGCAGCACCTATGAGGTGAGGCTGCCTCTCTGGTGGCCAGTAGCAATTTACACAAGTGAAAATGTATTGACTTGCCCTGGTTTTCCTGTCTCTTCTCAGCTTTCTTTCATGCTCCCCCCCTTTTATTCTAGACCTCGCTGTTCTTTCCTTTAATTGGATTATTAAATTTTATATTCCTGTTGAGTTGTGTAAGTTCCTTGCAAATTTTTGTTATCAGTCCTTTATCAGATGTATTGTGTGCAAAAATCTTTTCCCAGTTGGTAGGGTGTCTGTTAGTTTTGGTTAATGTCTCTTTTGCTGTACAGAAGCTTTTTATTTTGATGTAATCCCATCTGTTTATCTTGTCTTTCACTTCCTTCGCTTTGAGGGATGAGTGTTTCAAGATTTTGCTGAGATGTAAGTCGTGTAGAGTTTTGCCTATATTTTCTTCTATACATTTTATGGTTTCAGGTCTTACATCCAGGTCCTTTATCCATTTTGAGTTGACTTTTGTGCAGGGTGTGAGGTAGTAGTCTAGCTTCATTTTTTTGCATGTGGCTGTCCAGTTTTCCCAGCACCATTTATTGAATAGACTGTCCTTGTTCCACTGCATTTTCTTT
>PVIJ01014334.1:22897-41319 GCA_004024925.1 Scalopus aquaticus | reverse complement strand
AAGAGGGGAGTGTGCCTCCCTGGGTCCCTCTGGGCACCATACAGCTCACATCCCTGCTGGTCTCCTTGCTTGGTCTGGCTGAGGCTGCTCCCTCCAGCCTCCCAGTTTCTCTGTTTCTGTCCCTGATTATACTTCTTTGTCCAATTACCTTTAACTTTTCCTCCCTTTCTGTTTTCATTTGTCATTCTCACACTCCCTTTCTTCTTTCTTTCCTTCTCTTCTTCCTTTTTTTCTCTGCCATATCTGAATGTCTTCGAGGATGGACATGGGCATAGCAGCTGAGTGAGGCCCTGTACATTCTCTCTGCCACTGGAGTGATACGGGCAGTGGTGGTGGTGATGATGACAATCGATGATAATTCCACGAAGAGTTCTTTCACCTCTAGACACAAACTTTTTCTTGCACGACTATTGTTCCCTAATACATCAACAGTCTCTGAACGAGGACTTCACTAGTGACCAACACACCAGCCATGCAGAGGGCACGTGGACAATGGCAGGTGAGAGAAGCATAAAACCCCACGGTCTACTAAGATAAGAGACATATTAAAAACAAAACAGCGATTCATGCACAAAATGCTTAGAAATCATGGTTCTTGTGCAGGAAAAGTACAGGGTAAATGGAGATGAATGAAGTGGGGGGCAAACCACTGGGTGGGTGTTTATGGGGGCTGCAGAGAGGGTGGTGAAGGAAGAGGAGAGTCAGTATGAAGGGATTGGGGCGGTCACCCCCGACCCCTGGACTCCGTGTCTGAGAGACGTGGGCAGCTGGTGCTGCGGCCACTCACGTCATTTTCACTTGTCAAAGTCCTTGCTGTTGCCAAACAAGTGTTTTAGATTTTAGCCCGACAACCGGCACGCGTGACTTGTAGACGGATTCACAGAACACTTCGGCACGCACGTCCAGTGGAGGGGTGTTTAAATCATCAGTGTCCAGACCACCAGCCTTTCCTCCCTGTCTTCTGTGGTCGCTCATTGCTTCTTCTGCACTATTTCCAAACACATCAGAAGCCATTTCTTTTCCTTTTCAGTTTTCTCTCCAGCCACTGCCTCCCCCTCTTCTCCCTGCCTCCTTGCCGGAGAAATTTTCTGGGGACAGTGTCAAGCTCTGTGAGGAATGCCAGGTCCTGAGGCCCCACTAAAATCTCCAGCTACAAAACAGAGCTCTGTGTACTCAGGGAGAGTATGTGAGAAAATAGTGCATCTTATGGACCAGCATTTCAGGGTTCTGGGCCCTGGGCGCCCTAAACTCCTGAAAATCTTGTGTGTCGCTGGTGTGTCATCAGTGTGTCCAGAAGCAGCAGGGAAAGCTTCCCAATGGGCTGCTTCAGCTGGGACTCTGCACCTTCTCCTGGCAGACCTGAGGCCAAACACCACAGGGGCCTGGGTGAGACGCAGCTGGGAAGACACCCTGAGGAGAGCCGCTTTTTCGCTGGGTCTCTCCGCGTTAAACTCAACTTAGTTGTAAAGAAAAGACAAGAAAACTTTCTTGCCTGGCGGACTTAAAATCATGAACCTAGAAGCACTAGGAGTCCCAAGGCCTTGTCTGTGCTAGAACACAGGCCTGGAGGTGCGTTTCCTCATTCGGGGGCGAGAGGTTTTCCTCTCGACTACTCGGTCTTACAAGATCGCATAGGGTCTTAACGGAAAACCATATGGAAATAATAGGATTTTAGCGTTGGTTCCAAAAATCAAAACAGACCACGTAACTGCAGCACTGGCCTTCGTTTCTGAGGAAATAGGGCATTCCGCTCTGGTCTCACATGACACCCAGGCTCTCCTGGTTGCAGCACCTACTGGCCAAGACGGAGAACCTGCAGTTCATACGTCAGCCAACTTACAGAAGAACTACAAAGGGGCTTCCCCCGTGGCGCAGCAGTTAAGCGCTGCACTGTGGAGCTGTCAGCAGCGGCAACGCGAGTTCAACACCCGGCCGGGGAGAATCCCACATGGCGCGGCAGACCTCTCCTGCCTCGCCCGCTGCTCCCCTCAGCAGTGTATTTCTGATCTGCCTGTTCTGCTCCCCACTCTGTCTCTGGTGAACCCTCTCGCCGCTCCACGCCTCTGGCTGTACCCCAGCTTGTATGTATAAGTAAAAAATAAATCTTTAAAAAAAAAAGAAAGAAAGAAATACAAAGACTGGAAATCGCAGCCACGCCCTGCTCACGTTCTCTACATAGAGTGACTGCAAAAGAGGCTTGGCCTACCTGCTGTGAGCAGGGAAACTAGGAACGAGAGGCACAGGCTAACAGCCTGGATACTGCCCACGCGTGCGTGGCCGGTCATGTCCAGAGTGCGGTACTCTCATCCGGCAGCCCTGGAGGCCAAGTGCAGATTCTTGTGTTCTTTTGAGTTACAGTGAAATTATTCTTTTTTATTGGGGCAACACTGGTTTGCATTGTGATCGTGTTTTGCAAGAACAGGATCCCCCCTCCAGGTGCTATTACCATAGTGCACCCACCACCAAACACCCGAAGTCCCCCCACAGTCCACTGTGCCGCCTCCCCACTTTGGGCTTACCCACCCCTCCCCCTCTGGATGCTTCGGCTCTTTTATTTTTATTTTTTTTTAATTTATACATCTTTTACATCACTGATCGTTTTTGTACAATGTTTTCTTTCTTTGTAGTCCCCCTAGAATTCCCACCACTGATTCCCCCGTGCACCCTCCCATAGTCCCTTGGGCTCTCCCCGCCCTCGTTTGGGTCCCTCTCCCTCCCCCTCCCCTGCAGAATGTCTCTGATTTATAGTTGCCTGTCTATTTTTGTTTCAGCTCTTTAGTCGACGTTCAAGGGCTGGTGTTGAGCCTGACAGCATCTGCCCCTGCCTGGCTTCTCTGTGCCCCACACATGAGTGACCAGGGAGTCCGCCCTGCCCACTTCCCTGCCCATCCACCTCCCACCAGCGGAGCCTCTGTGGGCACCTTCATACCCTCCACTTGCTCCTCTTGGAGGAGCTGCAGGCAGATCCCTTCATCTCTGGCCACTGCAGATTCTTGCTGCCCAAGTGCCTGGGCAACCTCAGTAGTTGCCTCAGCAGATACTGTTGGTTTTAAGATTTACAGAGAATCAATAGACCCCAAGGGGTGCACAGCAGGGCCGGCGGGGCTTCTCCTCACTCCCAAGTTACCACTCGCTGCTCCCCTGATCCGAGAGCAGCCGGTTCTCCAACTGCAGGGCAGGGCAGTGAGGAAAAACAGCATCTGCGGGCTGTGGCCAAGGGGGCACGCCAAGCAGAAGAGCAGCTGGGCGCTCGGCAGGGGGCGCTGTGGCTCACCCCCACGTCAGGTGCACTGAGGCAAATGCCCAACACCTGCACAACTTCTAGGGGCTTCAGCTGAAACAGGTGAAGGAGCAGTTGTCTAGGGAAAGGAAGCCTTCTACCGAGGGTGGAACTTCACCTCCCTTACAAAGTTTGCCTAAACCAATTACAAATACAGCTCTCTTTTCCCACTTACAATGGACCATTTTATTCTAACGAGCTTTGTTCATTATGTGGAAATTACTTGCATTAAAACTTTCAGTAATTGCAAGTGGGTCGTTTGTTTTCCGGGTGGAGGCTGCGGGTGTTTGGGGGCGTCACCATTTCCAGCACACAGTCCCGCTTGCTTGTTGCAAAGCTGCGGCGACCAGGGTGTGGTCACCAGCTGGCCGGCCGGGGGCACCTGGAGGCACCCGGAGGCTTTGGCCTGCCCCACGCTGCTCCCTCGTGGCCCTGTGCAGCACCCTTTGAGCTCCCAGCACCTGGTGGGTCATACCCGAAATCTTGCTCCTCGCCTTTATTGCTACTGTGTACATACTCCGACTCCATTTTCCTGAATCATGGAACTCGCCGCTCAGGATGCTCTTGGACATATAGAAGGAAGATATAACTAAAAGTGTCCTAAGTGATAACGAGTTCACCGCGGGGACAGCAAGAAGACAAAGGCGGAGGGATCCCGGCCCGCCCAGGGGCTCCGGCTCTCCGCGCGGACAGCCTCAGGTCTGGCCTGAGCCCCAGCATGCTGCAGGTGGAGGCCACACCGTGGACGGGAATGTCCAAGGGCATCGGGATCGAAGACGCTGCTGGTGTTCCTTTGGGGAGGCGAGATCAGCCTTTGCAGACGCCGCCCTAGTCCAGTGACTTGTTAGAACGGCAGGGACTGTGCCCACACCTGAGCGAAAACCAGCCACCGCCGCAAGGAGATCAAGATGGTTGGTCTGCTTGAGACGAAGGTCATACTGCCCTCCCCGTCCTGCAAGACCAGGCGCTGGGAGGGCGCGTGCCGTGAGTCCGGGTCAGCAGGAGGTGGCTGCACCCGCGGGCAGATTGCGCCGTGCTGAGCCTTGACCAGAGCGAGCCCAGACGGCCCCCGCCCCAGTGCAGCCCGCTGGACTCCAGCCCAATCCTCTCGGCTTCTCTCTCAGCCCCCACTCTCTGATGCTACCTGTGATCAGGACGATTCAGAGAGTTCTTGGCTAATTATTCAATTCCCATGTTGGAGCAATATCTGAAAAACAGAAGCGAAAAGATAAATGATCTTTTTGGTAAAATCCCTTCATCTTTAAGTCAGGGTGTTACACGGCATAAAATGTATGTTCATTACACTCATTAATTTTTATGCTCTCTCAGGGCTGTTCTCATTTGCAATCTCCAGATAGGTAAGGGGGTCCGCTTGAGAAGAGAGGCAGGAGCTGAGCCCCGAGGGTGGGGAGGGGGGCCGGAAGAGCGAGTTGCCCGGGCGGCGGAGCACTCCGCGCAGGGGGTGCCAGCACCCACAGTTTGGATGTGGGCCCGGTGCCTGCTCCCTTGAACTGGTAAGTGGGGAATTGACAATGGCTGGCGCTGGAGTTAGGCTAAGGAACAGCCTGGAAGAGAGGGGTGTGGTCAGGGACGCAGGGAAATGGAGGCAAGGGGCCGTGGGACCAGAGATTCCTTCTTGCCTCTCCTGGGCCCCACAGTAAGAAGAGGGGCCCTCCAGGGGTTCGCTGGCCTCAGAGAAACATCAGAGGCCTGGGGGTGAGCGAGTGCCCCAGGGCTGCCCACAGACGGTGTCAGTCCTTCCGCACTCCAGGAAAGCCCCCTCTCCGGCCCCATCACAGGCTCAGCCAGCAGAAGGCACCTCCCTGCAAGGGAGAGACCAGACGGAGCGGCTGCTTCTGCGCTCTGGCCCCGGAAGGACACTGGGGAGCCGCCGCCGCGTCACCGGCGCAGCCTCCGCAGTAACTTTGACCTGAACCCACACATAACTTCTGAAGATGCAAATTTGTAAAACGTCACAGTTATGCATTGCATTTTTGGCATCTACTTTAGTTTTTAAGAATGGATGTTGTCTAATTATGCAGAGGAGCTGTGGATGAGGAAATATACTAAGTGTGCATTAAATAGACAGCTTTAAATAATGGCACTTGTGCTAAGAAGTGTATTTTCTGGCAAGCAACTAATTTATAATGGTCATAGATAAATGCATTAGTGTATGAAATGCTTGTCTTTATTTATTGATTTGAAGGGGCAGCATTATACTTCTGAATATGTCTTCTTTATTGGGTCTGTTTTCCATCTTTTACAAAATTGCCCATATTTTATGTTTGTTGACATTTGCTGCACTTAAATGTTGGAAAATGGAAGCAATTTTACCGTTAAAAAAAGTCCACGTTAACTGGACCCCCCCCCGCCCCGCCCTTGTTTTCTGCACCCGGCAGGCAGTGAGGGGCAGAGCGCTCCGCCCTTCTCCCGCCCGTTCCACAGCTCAAATTCCTCTGGGTGCGCAGCAGAGTCAGGGACAGAAGTCGGTGACCCCGCCCCAGCCGCGCTGCTCCCAGCTCCCCGGGACCTTCCGAGCCAACCTCATTTTTAGCTTATTCCTGGCCTCATGCGCAGAGTTAGTCCGTTGCCTCCTGTGGCGAGTTCGCCACATTTCTTAGTGCTCCACCGGGCTTTTCGGGTGCATCTGCCTTTTGGTTATTTTAAAATGTCTCAGCCTGATGGCTTCAGTCATGAATGTAGAGCCATTCAATGCTCTTGTGAGGGGGCCCCTCCTCAGCTCGCAGCGCACTGCCCAGCCCTCTGGGCGCAGGCCCTTCCGACTCCAACTCCAGGGAAATTTCTGGTAGAAGGACCCAGAATGTTGTCTGACGGGGCCAGAAAGTACGGAGACTCAGGGAAGAACTGCACTGATCCCCACAAATGTCCCTGAAAACTTTCATAGGGTTTGTTCTCAAGAGGAGATGGTGAGGGGCACTTTTTCTCTAATAACAGGCTGCTGGGGCTACAGCGCGTGACGGTTCCTCTGAGTACGCTGCCTTCTGCCTTGAGAGCTGCTTGCGCAGGCCTGCCTTGCTGGCTGCCTCTGGGGGGTGACGCGCTGGAGAGAGGCAGCTGCGTGAACAGAATACATCTTCTGCGAGAAGCGTGCGCCCTGCAGGCCCGCGGCGCTGGGGCCACACGCGACGGTGACAAGCTCTGTCCGCCCTCGTGTGACACGAGGAACCTGCTGAGCTGTCCAAGCGAGGACACGCCTCTCCCGCTTGCTCAGAAATACATCTGCCTGAAGGATTCTCTGGCCGATGCGGTGGGAAGGGCCGGAGTTACTCATTTCGGCCATTTATTTCATGTGACGTATCGCCCAACACAAGATAAGACATTTATTGCCCAGAAGAGTTCAGTGGTTCACATCAGTAAAAGCAAGTGTGCCCGGCTGTAAATGACAAGCCCAGGACCCCTGATCGGATGTTAAATTAGCATCGCTGTAAATCAAGGCTTCTGATTGGTTTACAGGGTAGGGGAAGCCAATCAGAGCCCCCCTTCTCGGTGAGCACGATGGGAAAAGCAAGTTTTGGGGAGAGAAATGAAGGGTGGCGGGTTCTGCTCACACTCGCTTTCCCGGGAGGGGCAGGTATTGGGGGCTATTCACAAGAGATATAAAGGGAGGAGTTTCTGGCCACGTGTGGAGTCCCTCAGCCCAGCCCCCGCCGGAGAGGCTGGAACCAGCGCAGCTCTTTTGTGGGAGCCCTTTCTGCCTGACTGAATCCGAAAATAAACACCTTTGCTCTAGATCGTTACTGTTTCATTAACACCTTGGCCAAGTGCTTTGGCCAAGGAGACTGGATTTCAGTGCTCGCTAAATTATCCCATGCAGGGCAGAACAGTCTTCAATGATTTCATGTCCGCTGCTCCCCTCTCTCAAACGACACATTCAGCTCGTTACACACACACACACACACACACACACACACGTGAATAAGCACATGCATGTTGGAGAGTGCACAAAAAGAGAAAGGCAGGGAAAAAACAAACCCAGGAAAGCTATTTAGGGCACCGTTCCCATTGGGTTTCTCTGCAAAGCAGTTTAACTGTAGTTAGTAAGTGCTCAGTGTAATCTAATAAAAGGCATTTTGCAATATTAAGCAAAAAACATCTGGTACCCAGAATTCCCTGATCATTTTTAACTAGATGCAATCTCTCTCTCTTTCTCTTTCTCTTACAGACATGTGAAAAATAGCCTAATAAGGATCCTTGTGGTAAAATCAGATGGAAAACGGGGAGGAAGAGCTGTGCCATCTCCAGCAGCTCATTTAAGGCAGTCCTCCGAGTTTCACAATAATAATCAGTGCTGGCCCAGTGCCGCCGGATTATTTTGTATATTCATGAAGCCGCTCATCAGCCGTCAGAGAATGCGCAGTAATCCTTGGATGAAATAAGGCCAATCAGTGGAATAATGAGGAAGGTAATATCTCCCAAGAGGCCTGGAGTGGGTTTTCATCAAACCGGGCTGTAACTCTCCAACTATTTGCTTTACAAATGCAGCCTTTGATCTTTGATTTGGGGAGAAGAGGGGGAGAGACAGCCTCACCCTGCGGTGTCCAGCCTGCAAGGATGAAAAAAAAGCTGGCTCTGGAGGAAGATGGGGGACCTGGCTTTTAAGTATCAGTCAGTTCTTGTTAACGAAAACCTCAGAGTCTTTTATTTACTGGGCCCTGATATATATTCACTTAGCAGGTCAATTGCCAGGAGGCTTTCCTCCCCTCTCCTCCATCTTCCACATGCAGATGCATGGGCTGGAAGGCACTCGCATCAGGAGATGTGGGCTTGGTACCCACCCGCCCTGCTTCTGGCCAGAAAGCGATGGAGACTTCCTAATGAACCTTGAAAAGCCCGTGGGCTGGGGGGATCCAGCAGGCACCTATACCGGGAGGGGCTCAGGGGTCAGCATAGCGTCTTATTTCTTCTCCATCAAGCCCCAAAGCAAAGCCAAAGACAAAGAGAGGGCAGATGAAATAAACACTATGCGGCGGTTCTCCGGGCTTCTCCTTCCCAGGTAAAGCGGCCAGTGCAGGAGGCAGGGAGCCACGCCCCTCACTGGCCCACCGCGCCTGCGTCTGGGGTCCAGGCGTGGCTCCCACAGACCTTCGCAAGCCCCGCCACCGTCCCTCCGGGCTAGAGAGCAGCATTTGGCGGGAGCGACGAAGCCCAGATTTCGCTCCTCCCCACCCGGCTCCCTGCGCCCCCTTCTCCCCAGGTCCAGTGTGCTGGGCTGAGATCCTTGATCTACCTGCAGATATTTCAGCCCCCCAACCCCCTGCGCATTTCAGTGAGGCGCGTTTTCTGTCCTGAGCGAAATTACTATGTTGTGTATTAGCTGAAAAGACAGGGTCGTTGAATATTGAATTCTAGAATCGCAATGTACATCTGAATTGTACATTTGTGCAAAAGTATGTCCCTTTTCATCTACCTTATTAGACCAAAAAAAGAAAGAAAAGCATAACCATTTATTCACTGCAGCAAAACATGAGTATTAGCCAACGATCTAATAGAAAATGCCTGGACGCTTACCCAGTTCCCGGGTTAGGCCTCCCTGGATGGAGGACAGCAGACATTTACATTTTAGTACAGTTCTTAATGAGGAAGGTTTTGTTTAAAGTCTATTATGGATTATTAAGTCTGAAGAATTTCTCCTTAATCTCGTGGCATACCTCGATGATGAGGGAAATAAATCTGATTTTTAAAATAATATAAATTTTTACACAGTGTATTTTAAGAAACATTTTGTTATTAAGGGCTGCTATTAAAAAGCCAGGTAATATAGTGGCTCTTACTAATATTAAAAAAAAAAAAAACTAATAAGAAATTGAGGAAAATTTCAGTATGGGAAAAGCACTTCTTTGAAAATTAAGTATAATGAGGTGTACAATAAACAAGGTCAAACAAGTTAATTTGAAAGGATGAAATGAGGTGAAAAGGAATTAAAGGAGATTGCCGGGACAGATTTATTCACTCACTGTATGATGATGTCATTAAGAAGCGTGTACTGCGTGATGGGCTATGGCATTAGTGGCAGCACAAATGGTCTTTGGACACGAGAGGCGTCCTACGGGTCTCCTCAATGGGCTTATTAATTGTATTTCCGAGCACCTTGGAACCAGGCAGGAGGATTTCCACAAAGCATTGGAAGCAAGATCGCCTTTGAAGTGGGGGTTTTTCAGCAAGAGGTGACTGCAGCATCTTGCTTTTGATTCCCCCGGACTGGGTGTTAGAAAGAGGCTGTTTCAGAAAATGTGCAAAGGGCTAAATTTGACATTTGATTCACTCTATTCTGGGATTTTAAACTGTGATGTAAATGAGTTTGAAACCAGTCTTTCTTCCATTTTCTCTTTTCAAAATGGAATACAGTTAAATGACAGAGATTAATTACTAAAGTAATTATAGTTGGAAAGCAAAGGGACGTTCCACGAGACAGTCTTTCTTCGATGACCAAGTCCTTGAGAATTATGCTTAATTCCAACAATGATTATTCCGTGTGGCAAAATCTCCCGCACAAGGGCACCTGAGCTTGGACACCTCTCCCTCCCAGGCAGGTAGGGGCAGAGGTAGAGGGGTGCAGTAGCCCCATTCTGGGCAGTCTCCCCAGAATCTGAAACTACCCCCTGGGGTATAACCCCACCCCCTTCTCTCCTGCCCTTGTCCTCTGCCTCATTGGCTGGGCAGGGCTAAGATGGGGCTGATGGAGGGGTCGCACAGTCACCTGCCTCTAAAGAGGAGCAGGAGCCCCTCCCCGCCACCCCACCTGGATGTGCACTTGACACATGGAAATGCAGAAAGGCCTCACCAGAGAGGGCGCCCGGGTGCAGCCTGGGTCGGCGTGCCTGCCTCTGGGAGATAGATGAGCGGCGCTGGAAGCACATAATAAAGCTCTGGGATGCTAAACACTTGTGCGTGTCCCCATGAATTAATGTTGGAGCATCATAAAAAAATGCACGGGCGATCTGAGGAAAGGCTCACAGATTATTGACTGAAATAATTGGCTGGCAGACCTCAAGCCCGCTGGGCCCCCTCGGCCTCCCCGCCTGGGGACCTCACGTGCTTACTCCCCGGGCAGGATGGCCACTGACACCGGCGAGTGACCGTGTGGACAGCCGCCGCAGGCCCAGGGGGCCCTGGGAGAGAAAGTCTGGCTCCCCGGGGTCACAGTCCCCAGAGGGCAGGATCCCCAGGGGGGACAGACACGCAGGAGCGGAGTCGGCGGGGGAGAGAACAAAGGCTCAGACAGGGACCCCGCCGAGGGAACAGGGGCTCGGACTGGGGGCCCTGCTGAGGGAACAGGGGCTCGGACTGGGGGTCCCGGCAGGGAACAGGGGCTCAGACTGGGGACTCCGGGAAGGAACAGGGGCTCAGACGGGGGCCCCGCCGAAGAACAGGGGTTCAGACTGGGGGCCCCGCAGAGGGAACAGGGGCTCAGACTGGGGGCTCCGGGAAAGAACAGGGGCTAGGACTGGGGGTCCCACCGAGGGAACAGGGGCTCAGACTGGGGGCCCAGGCGAGGGAGAGGGCAGCACCAGCGTCACGATGGAGCAGGACTGGCGAGCCTCACAGCTAGTGACCGCCCACTCCTGAGACCACCCCCAAACTCCGGGTCTCTCGAGGGGCACAGCCGGGAGCCCCCTCAGGCAAGCCCACTTCAAGCCAAACTCCGACGCTGGCGACGGCGTCAAACGGGCGCGGATGCCGAGGAGGATGGACGCCGGCGGGCGGGCCCCAGGGCGGCGGCGGGCGGCGCGGAGGCCGGGCCGGCGGCTTCCTCCCAGGTGTCTGAGGCGCGATCTCATCCGTGAACCATAATCAACTTCCTTAATGAAATACGTAATTAACATATTATAATTGTGGTAAAGATGATTTTGACAGAAATCATTTTCCATATCTAATACTATGCTAATTTAATCTGTTCCTTACTCCCCGACATGACCTTTAGTGATTAAGTTTCATGGCAGGATTGTTGTGGCTTTTGATGGATTGATTTATCCACAGTGCCGAGACCCCTCACTCGACGTGGCTGCCGCGTCTCTTGCAGTTAAAATTCCCTCACAGACGCGTGTGTCCATGTGGACACAGGCGCGCAGAGGAGCCGGTGACGCAGGGAGAGCATCCTGGGGAGTGAGCGACGGTCCCTGAGACAGGCGCCGGGCGGGATGGGGCCAGGGAACCGCCGCCAGACTTGGGGTCCCCGCTGCCTGCTTTGAGTCCTGTGAATGTGCCAAATGCAATGAATGTACTAAAGCAATCCCATCCGATCCCTTGGTCACCCAAGGTGTGACTAAGGAGAGAGAAACAGGGCGCTGGTGGTAGAAGTGGGGATGAGGTCCATCTGGGGGTCACCCTGTAGCCGAGTCACGTGCAGTGACACAAACATGACCTCAAACACAGAATTTGCCTAATGCAAAAAGTATAGGAAGACAATAATACATTGACTTTGGACCACACTTGCCATAGCACACGGTTCTGTTTGGCCTTTTTGTGTAGGCTGCTGCTTCCAGAATCTCCTTGAATACTGGGTGTGTAATGACGCAGTTCACACACACGGAGTAGACAGAAGTGGCTGGCCTTTCTCCTTCCCTTATTTTTTACAACATGATCTTTAAGGGATTCAAGGGGTTTGCTGGGGACCTGGCGCACGTGGCGAGGCCGCCAACACTCAGGCGAGTGTCCTCAGGCATTTCTCTTCGGCTCCTGGTAGGAGGGCTGGCGGTGGCCCTTGAGCAACCCGGTTCCTTATACACAGGTTTCCTGATAAGTGTGTCAATGTGTCTTCTCTTCCTGTGTCTTTCTTAGTGACACCCTTTCTCTAGCTGCCTTTACTGGAGAGTTACCATGAATGGCACACAGAACATACAAAATCATGCTTTGTCAAGGTTCCAGCCCATAGCAGGCTATTGTAGTTCAGTTTTTGGGAGGATGTCAAACATTACACATGGGTTGTCAGCTGCAGTTGGGGTTGCCATCCCGAACGCCCATTTTGTTCAAGGGTCAACTGTACAAGAATTTCAAGAAGAAACACGTGACAGGTGGTGTGCGCTCTGATTTGCTCTGTCCTGTGCTATTCACATCTCTCTTATCCTGTCTGTTAAAAAATGCCCAGGTGGCCTAGGGGTTTAGTCTTAGCACTATCTTTGATCCCTGGCCACAGAGCTGACCCACAGAGTGCAACAGATCTCTCCTGCTGCTCCCCTCAGCAGTGTATTTTAGTAGATCCACGTGTTCTGCTCCCCACTCTGACTCTGGTGAATCCTCTCACGCCCCACACCTCTGGCTTGCACCCCAGTTCTTATACATCAAAAAAAAAAAAACACCAAAAATGCCAATCAAGGGCAGGTAAATAGATTTCACTACAAGGAGTCATTCAGAGTGAAGCAGTCAAGTTCTACCAGCTTATTCTCTGTTATTTTACATAGAGCTCTGTTCTGGCCAGCTCTCCCAACAATGGGTGGCGGCTGCGTTACCGGTCTTTTCATCCTGGAAGGGCACAGTCATGAGGGGAGAAGAGGAGCTCTGTGCTCTTCAGCCTCTCAGTACATGCATGGATGGAAGTGGGCAAGTCGTTATTTCTGCCTTATTTCCTCACATATAAAAATGGACTCAAAAATAGGTGACTGGATCGAAAAGATGTGTTTTATACACACACTGGAATACTATTCAACTGTCGAAAGGATAAACTCATGCCATTCACAGCAACCTGGATGGAGCTAGAAGGGATCATGCTCAGTGAAATAAGCCAGAAGGAAAAAGAAAAATATCAGATGGTTTCACATATAGGAGGAATATAGAGGAACCAAATACGGGATCAGGGAAAAAAATAATAATAACAACAAAAAACCTCCCCACAACAAAACAAAAATAAATTGACAACTATAAATCAGTGACATTCTGCAGGGAAGGGGGAGGGGGAGGGACCCAACTGAGAATGGGAAGAGCACAAGGGACTGTGGGATGGTGCAAGGGGGAATCAGTGGTGGGAATTCTAGGGGGACTACATTTGGGAAAAGAAAGCAGGCATCGTACAAAAATGAACAGTGATATAAAAAATATAAAAATACCAAAAAATTAAAAAAAATAAAACTTTGTATATGAGCTATGTGTGTGAGTCATAACTAAAGAAAACTGTTATGACGTGCATATAAATTGGGCATGTTCACCATTGAAAAGAAGAACATTTGGAAAAATCCAAATTTGATATTAGCCACCAAACTTTTATCATGTACTTCATAATTTGGGGGAACGTAAAGAAGTAATTGAGAGAGTTGTATTAGATGCTCATCACATTGGTTTTTACTTACAGAAATCATCCATGAGCAATGTTTCGTACCTGAGTTGATTTGTCTGCATATCCTTAAGATAATCAGCAGCTGATTCTGCCATTTTTAGGACATATATGTAGACAGGAAGCTGAAGAGCTGCAGACCTCGTATCTCCAGATGAAAAGGCAATGTGTGCAGTCTGTCGAGAGCATATCAAGAAGTTCAGACAAATTTGTCTTCTGATCACTGTTGATAAACTGGGTAGATTCAGCAGTTCCGAAAGCTCAGACTTGCTGTCTTCCATGTAAAGAGATGAGACCGTGGAGGTGGGCTTTATGAGGGCTGAGCCTCCGTCCTCCCCTTCAGCACATAGGATGATTAGTAGTACTTTGCAGATTTACGTATTTCTGTCCTTGCAGAACGATTTTCAATGCTTACCATTTATAAATACACACCATTTTTTTTGCTCTCATATTCATTTTAAAAAGAAGCAAGATTGGATTTAAACTGCATCAAGTTGGAAAAATTCTTTTAGTTACTGTCTGTCAATCCTTGTCTTTTGAATGGAGTATTATTAACGCCCAGTCACGTTTAATGCAATCTCAGGTGAAGATAAATGCACATCAGCCCTTTTGTTGTTTTCTGTGTCTCACAACTTTTTGTTCCTTTGTGCCTCCTTTACTGAATTTTGGTGCCAAATATATTTTTTGAGTTTTAACAATTTAATTCCTCTGTTGATTTTCAAGGTATTTATTTACCTGTTTTCCAGTTGTTATCTTGTGGTTGCTCTAGAAATCTCCTTATGTGGTTTACCTTTATACAGTCTACTTAAGATTGATAGCTCTGATAATATATACAACAACTTTGACCCAATTTCCACTCCCCTCCCTTGTGCAATCACTTTCACATATATTGCATCTATATGTTATCAGCCTAACAGTGTGATGTTATTATGTCATTGTTTTATACAATCATAGCGGTTTTAGAGAAATTTTTAAAAAGAGTAGGTTGGAGTTGGAGTTTCTTGGATGTGTAGGTGTGTGTTCTTCATTAAATTTGAGGATGTTTTCCACCATTATTTCTTCAAATATTCTTTCTGCTCTTTTTTCTCACTCTTCTCCTTCTGGAACTCCCATAATGCATCTTTTTAGTACTTGATGCCACCCCAGTATCTCTGAGGCTCTATCAGTTCTGTCAATTTCTATTGACCTTCCTTCAAGTTCACGCCATCTCAACTCTTGTCAAGACCATTTAGTGAATTTCCCTTTTCAATTTCTGTTATTTTAAACACAAAATTTTCATTAGGTTCTTTTAAAAATCATCTGCTTCTCTGAAGAGATTTCCTATTTGTTGAGTCTTTATTATAAGATTTTCCTTTAAGATTTTAATAACTTTTTTGCAACAGCTACTTCAAAGAATTTGTTTGCTAAATCAGAGATCTTCACCTACTCAAAGTCAGCTTCTATTGGTTGCTTTTTCTCCTGAATGGGTCATACTCTCTTTGTTTTTTATTAGATTTTATAATTTCTTCAAGTGGTAAACATTTTAGAGGAGAGGGCTACATATTCCTACTGGTTTTGCCCAGTGTTAGCAGTTCTTCATGTTTAAATATCTCTTAATTTTGTTGCCTAAATTTGTCTAACCTCCAGCAGGTTGAAATGGTTGTTTTGTACTCGTTTATGAGAGATGGTTTGCAAACTTTTCACAAGCCATTGCCAGAACTCCCTTTATGGAAATTACATTTAAAGATCATTACTGTTTCACATTCGGGGCTACAAACAGTCCTTTCCTGGGGCTGTCTCCCAGGTCACTGTCTGCACAATAGTTTAATTGTTTGCTCTGTGTGTCAAAAATCATGGTGTCGCCATTGTGCTGGCACCTATGAGCTCACTCTGCAGCTGGGAAAAGTCACCTTTCCCTTTCCGTCAGCAGGGGTTGATGGACACTGCCTTCACTGACATGCCCACTAAGCTGGAAGGTGAAATGGGCCAGTGCTTTTCTTTCTTACGAGTATAGAGAAACTACAGAGTGTGCTCTCTTAAGAAACTGCATCACCTGCCATTTTCCTAAAGCTCTATCTTCTTTTATTTTGTTTGAAGTTCTGTTGCAGAACAAGAGGGTCCAAAGGGTACTTTCTAGGACATAACACCAGGAGGCTTGGCCGCTGGTGGCCTGGTGGGAAGGAGGAGAGTCATGTCCTAAGGCACAGTGAAGAGCTGCTTTAAGAAAACCAACAACACACCACAAGATTTCACTTGTCATTAAATTAGTGATAAATATAATTCATCTGCTTGAAATAAAAAACACGTAAATTTTATAGCTTTCCACATTCACTTTTCATCTAAATAAATTGACAAAGGAGAGGACAAAAAAAAACTTGGTTGGACCTTGATTTCGTACCCAGATGGAGGGTCATGTAGCCATAGGGAACATACCAGAACATACCAGAAAGGGGCTGGCCAGTGCGCAGGCTCTTTGGTTTTCCTCCTCCCCTGGAACATCAAAATGAGATAAAGATAACTGAACTTTTCCAAATGCATAAAACAAATAGACTTTAGTTAAAGCAAAGGGAAAAGGTGATACCAAGCAGATATATTCTTTGCCTTTTCAAATCATTTTTTAAAGTGTTTTATATTTCTGTTCTTATCCCATTGTTCATTTGGGGACAGTGTTTGATCCCCCCCAGATGCAGTCCCCAGGAGAACTGACAAGGTTCTCCTACCCGTCGTCCTTGCTTCCGAGCTCCCCACCCCACTTACACAAATCCATTTGGGTTTTACTCAGCTCCTCGGGGTTGTCTGAGTCCAAAGCACATTTGTCAACATCCCACTCCCTTCAGTGTAAATATTTGGCCAATATTTTGAAATATTGGTACAATTCCCTTTTATAGTTATCTTTTATAAAAGGCAATTTCATTTATCCTGATCCTTTCTACCATAAACCATGAGATTGAGATGTATTCTCTTGAAGGGAGATCATGAAAAAAGGCAATAGACCTAAGACGCAATTTCTTCATTTTCAGGCACGAAATGAGGTCTTGAGCGCCGCGGCACTCAGTCGCGGGAATGAGCCCTTTCGAGGCAGAAGGAGCTTTCGTTTCATTTCTTCCTCCTTCCTTTAAAAGCTTTTCCTGAGCTCGCCGGAGGAAGATGTGTTTGCAGTGGCTACATGTGCCCCACCGAAGAGCCACACGGCAGAGACGAGAATGTTCTGCAAGAGGTGACAGGAGCCAGAAGCTGAGATTCCCCTGAAGCCTCCTGAAGGCCGCTGCCCCAGAGGGTTGAAAGACGCAAGAAGGTGAGGGTGGGAGGGGAAGGTAGAAGGAGCTCATCTCCAGCCACCTCTTATCACACCAGTCAGCCCTAAGAACCGGAGTCCAGCCTACTTACAGGGTCTCTAGCGGTGGAGTTCCCAGCCCGCCCGGCCACCCCCCGCCCCATGCCACCCCCCCGCCAAGATGGAAGCAGGTTGCGAGGAAGAAGTTAGCACTTAGTACAGCGCTGTGTCAGTCAGACAGTGCTCAGGGAGCCCTGCCTTGTGGAGCCTTCTCACCTGCAGGTGACCCCCACACCAAGAGGGGCCAGGCTTGGGATTCCTCGCCAGGAAGGTCTGCCTCAGAGGGCTTGAAGCAAACTCACAGACCCAGCTGCGACTTCACTGTGTGCTCCAGGCAGGCCCGTGGTCCTAGACCGAGAACTTTGGGGTTTAGGGTCCTCTGGCTACAGTGCCTATTTGCAGTGAGGGGGGATCCTGTGCAGAGAGGTCCCCCGAGAGTGGAAGAACGACGCTAACGACTAATGCAGTACATGAAAAACTAGTTAATACTTTCTAGAAAGAAAAGCACGTGGGTTCCACATTCCTTAGCCGAGACACACCTTGGACACCGCGGCTGAGAGCAGCCGCTGCTGACTGAGTGGCGAGGGTCTCAGCGCCTCTCTTTTAAATAGCCGATAGGCCAGGCCAGGGGATTTATCACTTTTTTAATTAAGCCCACGTCAACTCGTGAAGTTTATTTCAGTCCAAATCTGTTGACCAAAGTCCTTTTTGAAGAAACGGTCCCTCTCTGAGGTTTAAGTATTCATGGGAAATGCACAGTTCCGAGCGGCCAGACGGGGCCACGTTTCACCAGCAGGATGCCGTCTAGGCCTTCCCGGGGACCAGCGCACTTATGGAAATGAACTTGAGATCAATCTCTGTTATTTCAAGTCCAGAGCAGCAGGTCTCACTGGTCAGAGAGAAACGGAAACATGCTGGAATCGATCTTCTGAGGTTCCAGTTGAACCCCAAACTGTATAAGCTGCACCCACATCTGCTCCAGCCTTGGAAATTGAGGTCTATCGAGGAGACTATGTGGAGATAGAGTTCAAACGGGGCCTTATGATTACCAAGGTGCGGGGGCTTCCTTCTGAGAACAATTAAAACTCTTTTTGAATTTTGGAGGTGACTCTGCAAAGTCGAAGGTGTGGGGAACACACTTTGGACTGTGTCAGCCAAAGGCGTCACCTGATTTCAACAGTTTGGAAAGCGACTAAGAGTAAATATTAGGTCTGGACCACAGTTAAGCTCACTCCGAGCTAAAGCGACTCCCCTTGCTTTGCAGATGCTATTCCCCGTTTCAAGCTGAGTCAGCTCTTGTCAAGACCTTCAACCACCACCACTACTCGGTGAGGTGGACGCGGTGGGGCGCCTTCGCCGTTGAAGCGTACGGAGTCCATGGAGCAGGCCAGCCTCAGGATGGCGCCTCAGCCTGCATTGCGGAGAGCTGACGCCCGACGTGCACTCCAATGTCCGGTGGCACCGAGGGGCGCCCCCCCCCCCGGCCACCATTGGCCCACCTGCATAGTCATTTCCGACTTCACCAGCGCCCCCGCCAAACCCTA
>PVIJ01014334.1:0-22797 GCA_004024925.1 Scalopus aquaticus | reverse complement strand
GCTGAAACCTAACGCACAAGGTGATATAGCATTAGGGGTGAGGTGTGAGGAGGTGACTGCTCGGAGGGCGGGGTCCTCAAGAGTGGGGTCAGTGCCATCACAAAAGAAACCGCCCTGAGCAAGACCCAGCGCAGGCCTCCCAGGCAACGGGGCTGCCTGCCCTTGGTCTCGGACTCCCCGGCTTCGGAGCTGTGAGGAATCAGTGGGGAGCGCCAGCAGGCGGTGTTTGGTGACTAAGCGGGAGCCTAGAGGGATACTGCTTGGGCCGTGCCCGGTGCAGTGGCCCTCCCTGGCGGCCCTGTCCCGAGGAGGGCCATCGCGCCGCCGCCTCCCAGCCTGCCCCGCAAGCACTTGAGCACCGGCTCCGCGACTCCTCCCCTGCGGCCGTCATCGGTGCTCCTCTGGCGACTGGGACCCACAGCGCAAGCTTCCTACGTGGCTGGGCCCCCCTGCTGCTTGGAGGCGTCTGCAGCTCTGCGGGTCTGCCGGCCCTGGCGTCTGATCTGCCCTCTGTGCGTTGGGGCCTCCTCTGGACACTCAGGCGGCTACAGGAACCTTTCCCGACCGCCACTGAGCCGCGCTCCTCAAAGCCCCTGGGCACGCGCGCGCGCATCCGGGTGCCCCGCAGGACCCAGGAAGCCGTCGTCTCCGCCCCTCGCGTGAGCATCTGCAGGGCGCCCACCCAGGAGCCTGGACACGCAGGGTGCGCTCTGCCACTTGGCGCCACGGGGCGCAGGAGGAGAAAGAGGGGCAGGTGGGGGCCAAAACGCGGTGAGCGGCCAGGGAGGAAGGGCAGGAGGAACCCTTGCCGAGAAGGGCGTTAGGGCCATGCCAGAAGGCAGCGGGGGCGTGGGGAGCAGGTAGAAACTGTTCTCTCTCAAGCAGTGGGAAGAGAAGGTGCAAGGGAGACAGTAGCTCCCGCCTGGAACAGGCCTAGGGAGGATTCCAGAATGATTTTTATTAATAATTAAAATAAATAAATAAAGGCGTGTAGACCTGCAGGCTGCGGCCGCGTCTGGCTTCTTGGCGGGGCGGAGAGGCCGCGAGGGGCTGGGTCCGGGGCCAGCGACTACGGGGATGGTGTCTGCAACCCGGCACACTCACACTGCACAAACCAGACCTCTGCAGAAAACGGAATAATTAAAAATGTCACTCTTATTGCACCACGTTTTCTTTATTTAGGAGCAGGTGGAGGCTAGGACCTGGGGGCAAATAAATACCTCTTAACCGGTGTAATATAAAACAGAGGTTTTTTTCTTTTAAATTATTATTATGACTTAGGGCATTTCATTAAAATTGATCAGTCAGGTTTAATGCAGGATTGACTGCTGTGAATTTGTAAATTTACCTTAAAGAAAAACCAATTTGTGTCAAAAAAAATCTACAAACAAATCATTCAAGTAACTATTACAACGTGAATTTCTGGGTAGGTGAGTTTTGCGCTGGGTAATACGGCTGCTGATAACACAGAGCGTGTCTAGAGAGAGGAGCCAGCGGTGACAGGGTGAGGCCGGAGGGACAAGTGGCCGCTCGGGCCGTGAATCCTGCTCGTTTTTGTTGGACGGTGACGCCACGCCCACTCGCCCCCTTATCCCCCCTCCCGGTCTTTTCCTGCGGCCTTGGTGTCTGCACCCCACGAGGCGGGTGATGTGGCACTCGAAGGCGCACTGCGTCCCTTTCTTGGCTGACTTACAGGTCCTGCCAGCGGGTAACATGGGGCAGAAAACGCGACCCCCAGGGGAGCCTGGCGTCCCGCAGACATGGCTGAGTCGCTGTGGCTGCAGAAAGTGCCAGCGAACACGAAGACCCGCGGCAAGGCTACTCTGCCTCCCGCTGCTTCTCCCGCAGCTTCTCTTGTGCTAGTTTTCCTCCTTCAGTCTAGCTGCTTCCCTCATTCCCGAAACCTCCAATTGTTTGGGGGCTCATGATAAGGGCAGAGAACCTGATAAAACGGATGATGTAGTTTGTACAAAGCATCAGCACAGACATGCGACTTCAAAGTGTATGATACACAAATTTATTGCAAATTCTTGTATTTCACAGCACACACTGCTGGGGTCGAAGTCTTGTTGAAATCCATGACAACCTTCCTGTTTTGTGTACTAACCACGTAACTCTTCAATGGATGATTATTCCTGTACCATTCTAAGTCCTTCTCTCTTGTTTGAGCTTGTTTGAGCTCTGATTTTTAAGAATCCTTAACTTGGTCCTTTTGGGTATTTAGAAAACCCCAAGTCATAGAGCTTTCTGATTGCCTGAAATAAGTTGGGAGAATAAATCTCTTTCCATGAATGTGAATAAAAACTTTGGAGCGCAAATTGAGACTGTCTGAAGACTTTGGAGGTGCTGAGGGTGAAGAACACTTCTTTTTGCCTGATGTCCCCAATATCAAGACAGTAGGGGCTGGCATCTTTTTGCTGGGAGAAGGATGCACTGGTGTCACTTCATATATGTTGATTTTAATTTTGTCAAACTGATCTGGATTTGATTATGAAGTTATATACAAGCATATATTTCATTACACATGCATATATATATATATTTAAATATTTATTTATTTATGCATACAAGCTGGGGTGTAGGCCAGAGGGGTGTGTGGCAGGGTGAGAGGATTCACCAGAGACAGAGTGGGGAGCAGAACAGGCAGATCGACTGAAGTACACTGCTGAGGGGAGCAGTGGGAAGAGCGGAGAGGTCTGCTGGGCCATGAGGGAAGCTCCCTGGCTGGATATCAAACCCCTGCTGCAGTGGCTCTGGATAGCTTCATAGTGCTGAGCTTAACCCGTTGTACCACCAGGGAGGCCCCATGCACATATTTTTATTTTTATTTTTGCATACAAGCTTGGGTGCAGGCCAGAGGTGTGGGGAGGTGAGAGGGTTCACCAGAGACAAAGTGAGGAGCAGAACAGGCAGATTGACCAAAATACACTGCTGAGGGGAGCAGCGGGCGAGGCAGGAGAGGTCTTCCCTGCCATACAGGACTCTCCCCGCCGGGCATCGAAGTCACCACCACAGCCACTGACAGCTCCACAGCACCGAGCTTAACTGGTTGTGCCACCAGGGAGGCCCCATACATGCATATATTTTTAATCATCTATAATAAATCTACTCTATAGTAATATATGCTATACAATTTAATATATTTTCATATACAATTGAATTGTACATGTTGTTAACCAAACTATGAGCCTAAGAAAATTTTCAGAGATATACACGTGTTTACATATGCTTATAGGTATCACTGATTATACATAATTATAGGTAGACACTGGGGCTTCTCGTCGAGGTCACCTTGGTTGAGAGCCATCTAGTTGCCGAGGCAAAGCACGCACAGAGCGGGGCGCAGGGACAGGCTGATCTCATGCTCCAGCCCCACCCCTTTGCTCTCTGAGCGTTAAGGGGAACCCCAGCAGAGGCGGCTGAAGGTCCACCCCGCCTGACTCTCACTCCAGGGGCCGCGAACCTCTACCACCAGGGTCCTCCATGGACACAAATCTCCAGGAGTCCCTGCAGATGACGCAGGGCGCACCGCTTGGTCTCGGTTAGAAACGCCGTGCCATGCCGTGCCATCCGCGTCTGACCAGCAGGAGAGCAGGAGGGCCCCTGCTCTCGCGTTAGAAAGGGTAAGTGCTTGTGGAGGTTAGCTTGTCTGGATCTGGCCATCCGGGCGAGCCTCGGGACAAAGCCGGTGCCCAGAGCAGGGACACACTGGCGGGAGAGGCCCCCGGGGCTTTCCTGCGGCACCCCGCTGCGCGCCCACCGGCCTGGGCCTGGCCGCCCCGGCCTGCGTAAAAACAAATCGCTCTTTAAGCCCGTCTGAGTCTGGGCTCTCCTTCTTGAGACTGAAATATCCTAATTGACACATTATCTGCTGATAATTGTCACCAACAAGAACACAAACATTGACCGGCAATTGGTGCTGTTACTATTTACCATTTAACGAAACTTACGAGGATGTAAAATGCTCATTACCTTTATTGATGGCCCTTCTCTCTAAGGATAACTTGTGCCCTGAGTGAGAGACTTAAAATTCTTAATGAGCTTGGGCTGGGGAGGGGAAACGCCGACTCCGGAAAGCGAGCATGGAACAGTCACCGGGGCACCTGCTGGGAAGAAGCGTGAGGCTGCTTCTGCCAAGGAAGACCTGCTCTGCGCTGAGTATGGGTCTCGATCCTTTAAACCCGGGGAAGGCGAAATCCAGCAAATAAGACGGAGGCCCTGTGACAGCTGAACCCCAGGAACTCACGGGCAGGGAGTGGACCCTGAGCGCGCTTCGAACCACCAGTCTCCAGGACCCCCGATGCGTGGTCCGGGACTAGCGAGCGGACCCCTTGGCTCTAGGCCCAGGGGCTGTGGAAGAGCCGCTCAGTATTTCGTGTCCCCATAAGCTCTATTTGCGCACGATTTAGCCAGCTTGTTCTAAAAAGCGTTGGAATGCATTTAAAAGAATGCGGTCAACCACTTTGTAAACTTTACGATGTTGAGTCATTTATTATAAGAAAGAAATTGAGAAAGTCCAGTCATCCCTTTGTATCTGTGAGAGCCATGTTTATCAGAAATTGATAATTTACTGGTTACAAGAAAGAAAGAGAAAAATATCGAGTGGTTTCACTTATCACAGGAATACAGTGAAACCAAACAAGAGAGAGACACGCAGCAAGGGAGGGGGAGGATGAGGGCTCAAAATGGGGAAGAAAAGAGCACAAGGGACTATGGTGACAGTTCAGGGGTGAATTGGTGGTGGGTTACCCAAGGGGAATACACAATGTAAAAAATATAAATAACAATAAAAAAGACAAAAAAATAAAATAAATAAATAATTCAAAAAAATTTAAAAATCACATTTT
Source organism: Scalopus aquaticus (assembly GCA_004024925.1). NCBI lineage: Eukaryota > Metazoa > Chordata > Mammalia > Eulipotyphla > Talpidae > Scalopus > Scalopus aquaticus. The sequence continues at coordinate 17,950 of PVIJ01014334.1, read as the reverse complement.
ATTTATTATGAAGCTACATGTTCACTGTAAAAAGAAACTGGAAAATAGGAAAAAATCTCAAAATAAGGAAAACATTTAAAAAGTCCTTTAATTCCAAAGATAATCACTGCTGACATTTTATAATGATTTAGAATATGGAAGTGTGTGTATATCTCAGTTTATGCAGGTAGATTCACACTGTCATGTTGCTTCGTCACTCAAATTTTTAACTTAACCTTTGTATTTCAGTTAGAAGTTGTTTACAATGTATGTTGTGCTTCGCATGAGTAAGATACACACATTTATTTTTTCAGTCTAATTCTGCACATTTGTCTGTTATTAGTTACAGTTTTACTGGGATTGTTGAGTTTGAATTTTTGGTAACCAAATCTTTGGTATATTTTTAATTTACACCTGCACACAAATTACTCAAACTGGATTACAAGGTTAAACTGAATGCATGTTTTTCAAGTTTAATGTGCTTGCAGTATCGTTGTGTTTCTTCTTTTTGAATTACCGGTTGATAAATTTTGATCACTTTCAAATTTAAGAAATTGTACTTTGTATTAATTTTAATGTCTTTATTCTATTACAATTAGTCAGTCTTAGACCTATATTACAAATATTTTACTTATTTGGTCTCTTGACTCTGAATTCTATTTATTGAGCTTTTTGGCCAACCAGAAGAAAAGTATGAAATATATGAAATATCTTCCAAATGAGAGCAAATAAAAAAATTTCAGGGTTATATTCATGTTCAGCACACCAAGATACTATAGATTAGGGCCTTTTTAAGTCAGTAACGATCTCACTGTTGACCAGTGTAATTGAATCTCCTTAATCTGAGAACATTTTGAATTCTGCTCCTTTATATTAGCTTAGTTGACTCATTAGTTAATTATGAGTTAATGGAATATAAACTAAAATAAAAACTATATCAATTTCTTTTTTTTTCTTTTGCAAAAATCTGTCTATGCTTTAAAATTGTTTGAAAAATAGGTAGAAAACTATGTTTTAAATGCCCAATTAGAGAATGCAATCTAGAATCAGGTGGTGAAACGTTTTGAAACAAGTTGAGCAATTTACTCAATCTTGCTTCATCTTGAATTTAATGTTGATCTACAAGATGCAAGGGAATTAAACAATGCTTTCAAATGCACATTGTATGGAAAGTCTGATTTTTATGTGAAATCCATTTTACAAATTCACACTTCTTTTCCTGCTGCATATCAAATTTGTTTTTACAGGGCCATCGCTGCTGTCCACCACAGTGCTTCTGGTGTGTCAATAACCCTAATTTTAGTTACAATCATTTACAGAGTCAAGGAAAAATACAGTGAGAGAAACTGTGAGAAATTCAAAGCTTCTAATTAATCAGCCTAAGCAAGGAAACCATAAATCACGTATACACACACATGCATTTAGGAAGAAGTGGGCAGAGTGGAGAAATAAATATGTTGAAAATGTATCTTCTTAAGGAAAGTGTATTACAAAAGTCATTTTCGAAATAATCGTTTTATATTTTTTATATTTAAGTGTACATATTAATAGTAAGCTTTAAAGATACTTAAGAAATATGTAGGCATTTATAGGCTAAGATTTTCTTAAAAGGCTCCCTAGAACCAGATTAGGGGTTTATTTAGAAATTTAACAGAAACATCTGAACCTAACAAAAATGCCAGCCTGCCAGTCTCATAACTCTCTGTCTACCAACAGAACAAAGAGAAAAATGTCTTCTGGCTTGTGTACTTCGTGAGGTTCATTTTAATCAAAATAACATTCTTGAGATTCAGCTGGGTTTGTACGAGCCAATGGATCATTCCTTTCCTGAGTCGGGGTGTCTCCTTATCCATCCTCTTCTTGAGAGGCATTTGGTCGCATCTTCTTTAGAGTATTTTGAATGAGACTCGTATGGCTCTTCCCTGTAAGAGCAACTGTGGACATATATTTTCATTTACTTTACTAAGAATGTGTAGGTCTGTGTTTATATGAAACTACTAAGCAAAGAGATTGTTCTTCTTCATACTTCCTTCATCCATGTATCAAGCAGAGCTCACACCCTTGTCTGTATGTAAAGGTACTCTTCCATGTTTTCTTCTAGAAGTTTCTGGTCTAGCTTTTTGTGTTTAGGTATACAATTCATCTAGAATTATTTTTTGTATGGAAGGTCTAGAGTTCAGGGTTTATTGTTTTCCATACAGAAATCCAGTTGTTCTAGTGTTGTTAGTTAAAATAACTTTGCTTACCCATTGAATGACTTAGTCTTGTTCAAAAATAAATTGGTTGTATATGGGTTAGGTATATTTATGCATTCTCTTCAGTTCCATTGATCTATTTTTCTATCATTACACCAAAATTATACCAATACCACGTTCTCTTGTATATGCTAATGTTAAATTGTCTTGAAATCAGATATTCAAACTTGATTCCCTTGTAAAATATCGTTACGTTATTTCAGATCTTTTGTGCTTACATATAACTGTATATTATATAGTTTACATGGTATATGTATGATACATTATATTATCTATGTAGGATATATACTGTAATATATAACATATACTATATACATATACACACAGAGACATACATATGTGCCAATTTCCTCCCAAAAGCCTGATGGTAATATCTATGGGATTGCACTCAATTTATAGATGAATTTCAAGAGAATGGACATATTACCTGATTGTGTCTTCTGATCCATTAACATGGTATATCTCCTATCTGTTTGGTCTCTAGACTCTTCCAGTGGAGATCATCCCCCTCAGGAAGAGTGGCCGAGATTTTTGTCCTCACAACAGCCTTTCTGCAGGCACATCTCCTTGTACATCTCCTTTGTACTTCTGTGACACCACACAGGGAGCAAGAGGCTGGGGCAGGGACCTGATTCTCCTGGAATATCCCCTGCCCAATGAGTGGCTGGTTTTCCCTTCTTCTTCCTACTGGTGAACTTCTGCTCTGTGAGCAAGTGGGGTGTGGGCAATAGGGAGTCCAGAGTTCCAGCCTGTTTTCCCTGGTGTAGAGTTCCTTCCATACCAGAAGGGGCTATGGGAAACAAGAAACCTTGTCCTCTCGGCCATACCTACCTGAAATAGAAATTCTGCAACCAAGGAAGGGGAGACAGAAAATCCTAGTGACTTGGCCTTCCCATAACTGTGTTCAGAGGGAGACCCCACCTTCTTGGCCACACCCCTGGAGCAGAGGCCCCAAGAAGAACTTCTGCAATGTTGACATCTTGGTGGAGATAAGGAAGGAGTATGCTGGGTCTCAGATGCCACAGTCTTTGACCGTTCATAATGTAAAAGTTTTCTTGAATAAATATTTCCCCACTTTTGGGAGACCCATAGGACAGTTACAAAGACTTAAAAGAGTTGGTTTTTATCATTTTTACCTCTTAAATGGTTGCTTTGCTGGAGAGAGGGTCTGGGTAGCCCCTGGCTCTTATCATTTCAGAAGCCCTGCATCCAAGCTCATTGGTTTTTTTTTTTTTTATGCATTATTTTAAGAACACAACAGCCATGAGGAAATATGGCTTTTCTTGAAACCATGGTTACTGGGAAGAAACCCAAAATGAAAGGCAAACATGAAACACAGCTCCAAGTTCACCCTCTCCCAGAGGTCTCCAACTGCCCTCTCAGCTGAGCGTGACGTGGGGTGTGGAGGCCTAACCCTGGCATGTCCCATTGTTTCCCTCTGGGTGAGTGGCGGACATTCCCCAGTGACGTCACTCTCAGTTCTGAATATCAAGGCACAGTCTCTGTCCTCTCAAGGTCAGGGGTGCTACGTTTCCTTACAAGGCAGAACATCAACTTCTACCTGGACTAGCACTAAGGGGGAAAGCCTGCAGGAGTCCCTGAGCAAGCTCTCCTCTCTTCCAGCAGCAAATACTTGGATGAACAAATAGGTTTTAGGGGAAGGTATTCCCATGTTCAGAGTCTTAGACAATGCTTTGCAAATCTTAGTGACTATAGCAAATGAGAGAGAAATGATGCCTGTGGTGAGCTTCCATGAGGTCGAATGCAATGACTGTGAAAGTTAGACCTGGATTTGTGTTCTCCTTTTTTTTTTTAAAGATTTATTTATTGATGCATACAATCTGGGGTGTAGGTCAGAGGTGTGGGGGGTGAGAGGATTCACCAGAGAGAGAGTGGGGAGCAGAACAGGCAGATTGATTGAAACACACTGCTGAGGGGAGCAGCGGGGAGACAGGAGAGGTCTGGTCTGCTGCGCCATGTGGGAAGCTCCCTGGCTGGGGATCGAACTCGTGCTGCAGTGGCTGCGGACAGCTTCATAGTACTGAGACTTAATCCCTCTGCCCCCAGGGAGGCCCCTGTTTGTGTTCTCTTAGTGTTGTCACGAAATCACCATAGTAACTGGTAACCTTGCTTGATTTGATGTTAATATTATTATTTTATATTTTTGTTTTGCGATTATTACTAAATATGACTTATAGAATCACTATTTTCCAAATCATGGACTGCAACTGTCACCTGTGGGGGTGACTAAAGCGAGGCATGTTGGGTCTCGTGGGAAATGAGACCCTTCTCTGAGGTCACTGAAGAGGCACTGGGACTTCCAGATTTTTCTCAGCATTGAAATCTACAAGCTGATGTAGGATCTGGTAGAGATCTGCAGATATTGGGACAAAGGGTTATAATCTACCCAACATTTTACCTTTTGCTGTCATAAACTTCCTGTCTGAAACAGAAATCCAAAGTTAGGATAACATTTATCACTTCTGGATAATTTATCAGGAACATGATCTCAATATCGAAGGGAATCTGATTAGTCTAACAATTTACTCTCCTTATAAAAGAGATCACTTATTTTTCAGTAACCATGATAATTTCCAGGAAGCCATAATGAGATTTTCGTTATTAAGGAATAATCACCCAATTCATTTAATGAAGTCTAAAAAGCGTATAAAACAGAGCACTTACCAAAAATAGAGCTACACATTTGTTTAAGTTTCAAGATTTTTTAATTTTAGTTCACAAGAAGGTGTTGCATTATTATGACAAATATGTCAATAAAGGACTACCTAATTGTGCTATGTTAATTGATCGGGAAAGATGTGGTTCAATCAGATGTTTTACAGAGAGTATGTGGAAAGTATACTATTTGGTAAAATCATTTTCCACAAGCTGAAACACATGCAGATCCCTAAAAGTACCTTATTCCTTTTTGTGAGGCAAATTCATGTAGTCATTTGATTTTTTCCAGATCCTATTTTTACAATTTAGCTAACTTGATAGTTCCATGGAATCACCAAAAGGAGAAATAAATGTGCCAGTAAGGATCTGAGTTTAATGATTTCATTTCTCCCTTTTCCTCATCTTTCTTTGTTCCACGTGACTTTCTTTGGCATTGACTAAAGACACTAAATCTAGAAATTTTAGTGAAGAGTAATTTGGGTCGAGTTGAGTGATCTGTATCAAATTGTCCAGGAACATTTTCCTGATGATGGTGGTGATGGTGGTGGTGAAGAACGCCACCCCTTCTGGAGCTTGTTCTGTGTACCAGGCACCCCTGAAGGCACTTTGCATGTGTTAATTCACTTAATCCTTGTGCCAACACTGTGAGTTTGAGAATGGAATGTAAAAACTCACTTGGAACTGGGTAAATAAGCTGAGAATCTCCACCAGCCAGAGCAACCTTGGAAGCGTACTGATTCACCAGGGCACTTTGAAAAGATGTAACACTTGAGCCCCCACCCCAAACCCCCAAACCAAAGACTCTGATGAAATCAGCCAGGGTAGAGTACAGGCATTGACAGGCATTTGAGAAATTACCTGATGTGATTTGCTGTGCTGTTAGTGTTGAGAGCTGCAGCTCGGGCTGGGCCTTTCACTTAGTAATTGTGTGTCTCAGGCACATCCCCTAACCCCCAGAGTAGCATCTGGCAAGTAACAGTGATAGCCATCTTCATATCTCATAAATCAGATGTTTCTACAGAAAGCAATAAGTTATTGTTTGCTAGTAGACTTGAGAAACTGAATGGTAATCATATTAAATATCAGCTTTACCCATGAACAATGCCAGGGTGACATGAGCAAGAGATGTAAAAATATGGAACTTGTTAGTTTGGCATTGAGTCTGCTGTAAACCCAACACTGCAAGATGCTTGGACCACAATCTCTGCCTCTGCCCTCACTCCACTGAAGTTCACTGCCAATGTCACCGCTCTCCAGGACTTCATACTTAACACATCTTCTAAGAATGGAACACATCGTTAGTTTCTTGGATCCCAGAGATTCAAAGTGAAAAACTTTTCCTTTCTTTGTCCTCCCTTGAGCAATCCATCTGGTTCTGGGAAAGGACCCAGAAGACATAAATTTAAATACAGAAGAATACATACGTAAGATAATGGAACCACTGCCAACAAATCTATTTCCAGACACAAAGCTCCAGCCCCAGGGTAAATCCATGCACCCTGCAGAGAAGCCTCAGTAAGGTTGGTGGTCAGCAGGGGGAAACTCACAGGCAAAAACAAGATAGCCTCTGATTTATAGGAGTCACATTAAATTTCAGAGGCATTTGATCAAAACAAACACAGATGGCCGGTCTATTGTGAACCTGATTGCCTTGAATCACGAACATTTGAAAACAGGGTCGTATTTAAATCATGCTTGCAATGCCCTTCCTGTCCCATCCAAATCGGGATTATGCTTTGGTACGTTTCATAGAAGGATTTGGTCTTCCAGGAGCTTCAAGGAACACTGGAAGACAAAGAAAACTCACGGCTGCTTATGCACTTAGAAAAAAGAATACTGTACTGAAGGGAAGTCGTTGAAATTCTTTCACAATTTTACAGGATCCATAGGTATAGGAGGGACTTTCATTACTGGAGCGATTTTTTATTATAATATATAATACTGTAGATAGTAAATGTAAACATCTGACTGTGTACATTATTTATAGAAAAAACAAATCAATATTTATTTAAAAACCCACATGTTAATGGGTGTCCATTACTGTATTGATTTGGCATGTTATACGGTATTAGAACTTGTGGATCAAAAAGACAGCGATGTCCCTCCTCTGATAATCGGGGGGGGGGGTCACTCCTTGCCCTAGTCACACCTGCTCCGTAAGTGCAGCCCCAGGTGAGTCACTTCCTGTCCTCTAAATCAGACACTAATACAAGTAAAAGATGTTCTTTCCATTTAAATGTGTTTATAAATTGCATGAAATGACTCAAGCTTATAACATTCCTTTGGCAAACTGGCAGATGCGGATTTTTGTCACATAAATTAGTCGCAGTCTGAGCCAAAGACTTACTTTCTCTCTCTCCCTCTCATTTTTGACAGGAGTGTACACAAGAGCTAAACAATGCCAAGACTAATATTGTTTTAAATGGATATATGCTATGTTTTAAAAGGAAGAAAATAAATGTCAGATTGGGCCGCTGCAGCCCAGCAGAACCCTCTCAGGCTCTTTCATGACCTGATTGATAACTATTGACTTCCTAATTAGCCTTTCAGAGTGCTCTAAAAGAGCCCCAGGACCCGTTTCTCCCAAGCAGTGTTTTCACCGGAGTCTTCCGCTCCCTCCTCCCTGGCATATGGGCACAGCCTGATGTCACTCAGCTCCTCCCTGTTCTTCCCTCCCACAGGGTCTCGTCCGTGCTCCCTCTGCGAGGTCCTTATCTGTTGCCTCTTCTCTTTGCTCTGCTCTCCTTCTGCCTATTCCCGGGCAATGTCACTGCTGTTCACATTTTCGGTGACCATCGGAATGCCTTTCTTGGGGCAACACAGCAGAGCACCAGCGACAGGGGGTTGGAAGCGACAAGAGCTGATCTCCTTTCCATGCTGGCGAACAGGAGTGGGAAGTGGAGGTGTGACAGGGCCTTGCTCCCTCTGAGCCTCCGGGAGGACCCCTCCAGCCTGTTCCAGCTGATTCTAGCTTTGTGTTCACGCACTGTGCTATACCCTTTTTCGAAGACAGCGTGAGGACAGTGTTGAGCCATCTTTGCATTCCCAGTGCCCAGTGCAGTTCCCGGGGCTTGGTAGGGAAGAATCAAAGCTTCAATGGTGGACTTGAAGGCCATAAGCAGTGGCCATGAAGCCACGACAAGGGTCCATGTCCAGTCATCTGGGCCTGGGCTGGAAGGACCAGCACCATCAAATGAATGGAGGGGAATTTCATGAAGGGGTTTCATTCCCCAAACCAGAATCAGACATGAAAGATCACTAAGAAACCAGGGTGCAGGTGGTGTCTCTCCTTGGTGCCTGAGGCAGCCCGGACGGGACACATTTCAATGGGACTGAGAAGTGGGAGCACAGAATTATCCTGGGAAATGACATGTGGGCACCAATCAGAGGGAGTTGACGGCGTGATTGACAGATATCTAGGGAACATCTAGTCAGACGCTCCAAAGGGAAAAGGTTTGCAGCGTACACACCAAGTTGGGGTGGATTATTGGCCAAACAATTCGTTAAAGTGATCAATTGAAATCCACCAACTGATAAAGAAATTTCCCTATACCACTAAGCATTCTTTATAAACGTTAATGACTGCTTAAATTTAGTATATGACTTGGTCATATGTCATTTAGCCTTTTATGTCCTCTAAAAATCTATTTCCAGTTTGATGCTTTTATTAAAATAATAGCCCAAAGAGCTAATTTGTGTATGCATTTTTGTATAATATTATTTGTGTAATAATAATCTCAATTATTAGAAACAGATGACTAAGCCACTAAAAGTACTTTTCTTTTTTAACCTCTTTTACCGTATTTAGGTTTTCGAGTGTGTAAAACATTTATGTGATTCTTAAGTCAAAAATACATAGGAAGAGGGCCTCCCTGGTGGCACAACAGATTAAGACTCAGGACTATGAAGCTGTCTGCAACCACTGCAGACGAGTTCCATCCATGCCAGGGAGCTTCCCACAGGGCATAACAGACCTCTCCTGTCTCCCCACTGCTCCCCTCAGCAGTGCACTTCAGTAGATCCGCCTGTTCTTAAACACACACACACACACACACACACACACACACACACACACACACACAAATGGTCTGGGCTATTTCTAGGGACTGAAGCAACAAACAAACTTTTCATTTTTCTTTAACCCTCTGCAAAAAGCATGTGTAACAAGGTCTTTGATAACACGGAGCAAGAGTTAGTATGCAGAGAACTTATTAAAAGGGCAGCAGAATGGCAGGAGAGTTCGGGCATGCGCACTGAACACCACTACATGCCCTTTCGTGAGACCCTGCCCCTCTGACAGGAAGTGACGAGCCTGTGAGAGGAAGGCGGAGCCTCCCTGCCCAGCAACCGCTCAGCCAATGAGAGAGGCCGCAACCAGCCAATGAGAAGCCACTCCTAAATCCACAGAAGACTCTGCAAGACCCTGTGTTGTACTAGGGAGCTGTACCTGGGTGTGTTGTTCACCATCAACCTGCTCTTCCTACCCGCTTTTTGTTGTTTCCCCAAAAACCTATTTTGAAATAACTGGGTGATTATTTGTTTGAAGCCAACAGCAGCTAAGTTGTGGAAGAAATTTCTAGCAAAGGCAAAGCCAAGTTCATCTCCCCGCCCCTGAGATTCTGCGCATGTCCCTGAGTTTGACCTAAGATGTACAGCTAATGGTGTTGCCGCACTGAGACCTGAAATACAAGTTTCAGTCTCAGTGCCAGCACAAATGGATTAAGTCCTATATTTAAATGGAATCAGGTGTTGTGCTCCTGCGGTTGGTGCTTTTTTTTCCCCTTTACTAATCAAAGTAAAAAATGGAGCAATTAAAAAGAAACTAAAATATTGCAAGCACTTAGTCCTTTGTAGGTGAGGGGGGCTTTTTAATTTTATTTTATTACTTTTTATTTCAAACATAACATAAACCAAAAATTAATTACAGCAATTACATAAATTATTTGAAAATACATAATTCCAATAATTTCCGTGGTTGTATATTTAAGGAATCCATATTGTCCACAGATTCTCTGCCAGCCTGTAATAGGAGGGAGAGGCCGTAAAACCCTCGAGGACAGAACCAGCATCTGCTCCGGCTTCACTCCCAGTAACCCCTGGCTGAGAGACGGCCTCTGCCTGCCCCTTGGGGCACTAGGTAAGATACCCCCTAAGGCCTCCCTGAGGGGCAGTGGCCTCCTGACTCCTGACCCCAGGCTGCAGCGGTGTGGTGAGTGGGGAACCACCTGCCCCAGCCAGTGCCACAGCTTTCACCTCCAATAGTTACTTTTCCTCTTTGGGTTCATAATGGTTTTTTTTCCCTTAAAATGTGGGGCTCTTCCAAATCCATGCTTTTGTGATTTAATTGACTAAAGTGAGTTTCTTCTCTTGTTCTGAAACTGTGAATAGTGTTTGAAAGACTCACAGGATCCGTTTTATTGGGAATGGGCCCTAGACACTAAAGACTGACTTTAACTCCAGCAAGGGAGGGCCACCTCAGAACAAGACTCCCTGCAAGGTGGTGAGACCCGAAAAGCCTTGGAGGAATGTCTTCTGAGATGCTGAGTTCTGTGAAGATGCTTCCCCTCCCTTCCTAGAGCAGGCCTGGTGGGCGCAGTTAAGAGCTCAGCCCTTGGGGGTCCGTTGGGTTCAGCTTCCTGAGAGAACGGGGAAGGGCCGGAAGGGCCTGCAGGGAAGCCCTTTGGGCACGTGGAAGGAAGCAGGGGAGAGTGTTGTGGGCTGAATCCCCAAAGTGGGAGATGGGGCGTGGGGTGAAAGGGGAGCAGTGGAGAACTACCACCCAGTCCCCAGTGTGTGCAGAAAAGGGGGTGCTTGTCGCTGCCCATGGACTCTTTAAATAGACTCGTCACAGGAGTGAGGTTCGACCCTACAAATATGGACATTTTTATGGAAACAGCACTAGCAGAGGTTCATTTAGCAAAGCGTCTCCACTGTGAGATCTGGGAACATAATTGGTGAGGAGGAGGTAGAAATCATCATTTGGGTAAAATATTTATTTCATATCTAATAATTTTCCTAAGAATCACAGGATCCCCCAGGGAAGCTAGACGCAGTTTACACGAGTCCCTCATTCACAGCTGAAGCAAACACAGCCACAAAGGTTTGATGCTTGAGTGGGGTGTGAAGAAGAACAAGACAGACTGGAATACTCCGGTGCCAACAGGTCCTGCTTTCCCGGCACAGCCCTGGCTGGTGGGCGGGCTTCCGTCTTGATGCAGGAAGGGAGGATGTGGTCTGTCCTGCTTTATTATGATCTCCTTTGAAAATAGACCTGTCCCCCCACTTAAAGGTATTTTAACCCCCTGCTCAAACAGGAGAGATTAGCAGCAGGAAGAGAGCCCAGAATGGCTGTTTATGTTGAAAAATATTTCCAGATGTAGGTGACTTCGCATTGACTTATATTCCTCACATTGACCACTCTGCCTTCAATGAACACCTTTTAGTTCCACTTAGAGACATTTAAGTCACAGATCAGGCCTCTCTGGACCAAGAGGTAGAGTGGGTTTTAAACAGATTGCTTCAGACAGAAGTAGCCGGGGGCCTACACACAGGGGAGCCGGGCAGCAGAAGCTGGGCGATTTCCCTGCTGCCAGCCTTCCGAGAACCGTCTGAAAGGACGGCTAGTGCGGGAGGAGATGGAGAGATTAAAGTGACGACTTCCGACGTGGCGGCCGCACAGAGCAGAATCGGGAGCCCCTGGGACTACAGCGCTCGCGCCCTCGCGGGTCCTTTCTCCATCATGTTTCTTTTTAAGCAGAGATTTTCAACCCATAGTTATGAAACAGGAATGAGCACCCCGCCCCCCCCCCGCCAGCCGGTGTTCTTCTAACTCCTTAACTTTCGTTTCCAAATGCCCAAGTCCGCAGTGAGGCATCGTGTGAGCTGAGGGGTCTCTAGAGAGCAGGTAGAAGCTGTTCCGCCAGTTACGGGGGAACTTGGGGATCGCCGCACGTGTGTGGACTGACGGGCAGCTGTCACGGACCTGTTATGTCCACAAACACGTGCTCTGCCCCTCCTGTCCCTTCAGTTATGAGGAAACCTGGCTCCTAGGAATGGTCTAGAGATATTGCCATGGACACTCCTCTTTCTCATGCTTGTGAGCTAAAGGGTCTGCCTTTCTCCCGGGCCCGGGCAGCTGGGACTCAGCTGGTCCTAGAGACAGACTGGCCCCCTCACTGCATGTCCTCCATTGGGGTCAAGGCCATGGCCACCCCTTGGTCAGTAACTTTAACACAAACACTGAGAGTGGTTTATGGGGGGCTGATTCAGAAAAGGCTGGAGCTCAGAGGGCTGAGCTGGGCTGTGATTTGCATCCCAATCACTTGGTCAGTAATAGCTTCGTCTGAACAGAAAGTCTAAAAGTTAAGTGCAAAGGCAATGAGTTCTTAGAAGGCAGGTGATGAAGCATTAAATGGAACACAACTATAAAGTAGATTTGTATGGCCTTAAGGTCCTAGTCCAAAGAGAAGGAAAAGGGCCGACGGAGCAGCAACGGGGAGGGTGTTGCTGTTGACAAAGTCTCACGTTGATGGGCGTGATCTTTAGGTCCGCACATGATTTTCAGAGAAAGCTCCAGCATCGTGTTGGTTTTCCTGAGGCTGCATAATGAATTAGAAAAACAGACCTTACAGTAGTGTCCTTGACATTTAATTTGTAGCAACAATGGGAATTTATGGGTGAATATCTCTAGAAGAAACAAACTAACACATGCTGGAGGAGAAGGGCTGGGTCCCCAAGTTTCCTTTTCACTCCCCAGAAACCCACAGTTCAAGATGGGCTACTTCTCTCCTTTTCTCCTACCATCCTTTCCCCTGTTAGAAAATGAACCGTTATATCTTAAAAGCTGGTTTTTTTTTTAAGATTTTAATTGTTTATGCATGCAAGAGCTGAGGTGCAGGCCAGAAGTGCATGGGTGAGAGGAATCACCAGAGACAGAGTGGGGAGCAGAACAGTCAGATCCACTGAAATCCACTGCTGAGGGGAGCAGCGGGAGACAGGAGAGGTCTGCTGCGCCCTGTGGGAAGCTCCCTGGCCGGGGATCGAACTCGTGCTGCAGTGGCTGTGATAGCTTCATGGTGCTGTCTTTAACCCCTGCACCACCAGGGAAGCCCAAGATGGGTCAGTTTTGAATGTGGCCACAATCCTTACAAGAAGAGAGAATCAAATGGAAGGAAAGCCAGACACGTGAGCTTGCGGGGCCAGCCTCAGCCCATCTGCCTGCATCAGCTGTCGTTGGCAGCTGGGGGAGAAACAGCTGTGGACAAGCACAAAATGGGACCAGGTCTTCTCCCTCTTGTCTTGATACTCCTGGGGAGATAGGAGAGTTCTGCTGCGCCCTGTGGGAAGCTCCCTGGCCAAAGATTGAACTCGTGCTGCAGTGGCTGCTGACAGCTTCATAGTGCTGAGGCTCAACCCCTGCGCCACCAGGAAGGCCCCTGGTTTTTTGGAAGTGACTATAGCAGAATCATCATCTCCTGGGAGCTGGTGAGGACAGGACCTCGGAGGCTAATCCAAGGCTCTGGTGCTCACGTGTATCCCCTGACACAGGTGACGGGGATCGCGTAACCAGGTAAAAGCAGTCTCCAGTCCATCCAGGAAGGAAAGGGTGAAAGCAAGGACAACAAAACTATGCAGAATAGGCAATCCTGGGGTCTCCAACCCCACCTAAGAAATAACACATCACGCACAGCCAGTGTCATGAGTGACTCCTGGAGAAGCCCAGATTCCAAGAACCGACTGGTCTCCGGAAGCAGGAGCGGCAGGCCGGGCCATGGCATGAAGCGGTGTGGACACCGGAGGGGCTCCTCCTGGCCTAGGCATTGCTGCAGGAGTGGATGAAGCTTTGATCTTGTTTTAAAACATGCGCGGACGTCTGCGTGAGCTTTCAAAACTTGAGTTCACCTGCTGACAAGATGTTCTGACAGATGGCGGACTCTGTTTCCTGCGCCTCCACTGAAGACGCGAAACCACCGCTTTCTGAAAGGCAGCCGGAGTATCATTTTAATGCTAATTTGCTACTTGACCTTTTGCTTCATAAACTAAGAGTATTTAGTGCTCTGGAACATTTGGGAGCAAAAGGCTTTGAGGTAGATCACGATCCATCCTGTTTTCTTTCTAAGCCAATTAGCAGAATTTTTTGGAATCTGGGCTGAAAGTCCACAGAGATGCCAGGGACTAATGCCAGGACAGGTAAGGGAAGGAGGCCAGCTAAAAAGGAAGAGGGACGCCTCGGGCTGATGGTGGTAGCCCTGAGCCTGAGAGTTGTGTCCCCTGGCAGTTTCTATCACAATGTCTTAAGTAAGGACCACACTATCCCCTTTAGATTGTTCCCACCAAAGACATTGCTCGATAACCCCCTTCTTCTGTGATCATTTTGGAAATCACTTTAATCTAAATATACAGCCAAAAGGAAAAATAATATTAAATGGTAAACAGTGGCAGTTTGGGGAGCATCAAAGAGGTTAACTTCCCCAATATTGAAAATGTACACACAGAAAAACCACAAAATGTTTTTTCATAACCATCGAAACCCTCAGAGCTTGGTGTCTCTTATACCAGGAAGGACAGGTGTTCGCACCTACTTGGCAGGTCTCAATGGGGTTTGTGCTTGAGAGCTGCTCCCAGCCCCGCCTGCTCAGCTGGAGAATCCCCTGACTGCGCAGGAGGCTAAACGCGCTTCCATTGCTGACGGCCACAGAACAGACTCCCTGGCAGTGAGAAATCTGCAGCCACCCAGCAGGGGAGACCCGTCCAGCACGAAGAAGTGGGGTTTCCCTGCAGCAGGCTCCACATCTAAGAGAGAGACTCAAGCCAAAGGGGTCCATACTGGCTCTGAAATGAGGGCGCTGATGGTAAGCAGGCTGGCCAACCCGACGAAGCCTGTGGACAGGCAGTGTCCAGGCCACATGTTGGGTGGGGTGGGGCATCAGGTGGAGGCGACTGGCGGACAGGTGCGGCAAAGGTGAGACAGAGCTTCCTGGCAGGTAGTGGACAGGAAATTGCAGACACACCGAGCACTCGGGCGCTCCCCCTGCTGGACAGTGCATGAAATGCAGGCGCTCAGGTTGGCTCCCACTTAAGAGAGCAAACCTGGTGGTGCAGCGGTTGAGCGCTGCGCTGTGGAGCTGTCGGCAGCAGCGACGCGAGTTGGATGGACTGGAGGGATTCCCACAGGGCGCAGCAGACCTCTCCTGCCTCGCCCGCTGCTCCCCTCAGCAGTGTATTTCTGATCTGCCTGTTCTGCTCCCCACTCTGTCTCTGGTGAACCCTCTCACTGCCCCACACCTCTGGCCTGTACCCCAGCTTGTATGTATAAATAAAATAAAATCTTACAAAAAAAACTAAAAGAAGAGAGCAAACCATGAGTTTATTTATTTTTTGATAGCTGAATAATATTCCATTGTGTATACTATCTTCTTGAGTCACAGCAACTTGGATGGAGCTAGGAGGGATTATGTTCACTGAAATAAGTCAGCAGGAAAGGAAAAATATCGGGTGGTTTCACTTAGGGGATATAGGACTATAATATAGGGGAATGTAGGGGAAGGAAATAAGGGATCAGGAAAAATAATAATAATAAACAACGAAAATTAATAAAAGACACTCTGCAGGGAGAAGGAGGGATCAAAACAGGGGAGGGAGGAGCACAGGGGACTGCGGTGATGGCGCACAGGTGAACTGGCGGTGAGAATTTTATGGGGACTGCACCTGAGAGGAGAAAGCATGCATTGTACAAAAGGAACCATGTTGTGAAATGTATGTAAATAAACAAATTTTTAAGAAAAGAGGAAAGTGGCCAGGCAGTCACCCCCTGGCACCTGTACACAGGCGGGAGGAGGAGACACAGTTCTGGGGTCTTGCATGGATCTCCTGGGTCCCTGGACCCTGGGAAAACCCTGCAAGCACCCCACCCCCGCCACATCCTGTGCCTCGTGGTCTCTTTAATCCCTGGAACATTTCTCTTGTGTGCTTCCTGCTGCAGAGTGGCACAAATCACGCACAGGGAGGCTGGAGACTTGCTGAGCCCTCCAGGGGTGTGGAGTCAGGATTCCAACACAAAGGGCTGGAGCCCAGGTCCTTACCACCCCCGGGGTGCCGTTCAGCAAGGTTGCCAGCCCACCAGACTCCCAGCCTGGCAAGCAGCCCATCTTGGCTGTGTTCAGAATCCGATTCTCATAATTGAAAGAAAATGGCCGTTTTGCTGCAAGTATAAACACCTTCCCGAATCCTCACCTGCACTTTGACACTGAGGAAAAATAACCAGCAGTAGCTGTATGTGGCCGTGGCCCCAGGAGCCCAGGACCCCCCTAACAGCCTAGCACCCCCGCCCCAGGAGATAAGCATGGACTCTGGACACAGCACGTGTGTGTCAAAACTCACATCTTCTCTTTAGAACATCAAATGTGGAGAACATTAAGGAACATGGTAGAACAGAATCAACCAGACATCACACATCACACTACACACAGGCTAAGTTCATTTCACTTTCATTTCCCCGCATAAATAGGCACTTACTCACGGTGTTCTCTGTTTTTCTAACTGTAGGTTCTATTAGAAAACCTGGCTGAAAGAAACTCAAAATGATGCCTCCGATCAGGTGTGTGAGAGAATAATAGGTACTTAAAAGAACAAAAGATGAGGATTCACATTGGCACTCAGGGAAGCCTCTAGGAAAGCAGCTCTGAATCTGGGCTGCGTGGACTCTAGAATCCCATCAGGTTAAAATGACGATTTCACCTTGTATGGCCGCGTCTAAGCAGCACCCAGGGAACAGAGTCACCTGCCCCAACCTGAGCTGAAAGCGGCTTCGGAGCCGGAGCGTCAGAAGCAAGCCTTTGAGCTGTTTGGCCCTGCCGTGCATGAGATGGAGCGCGTTGCTCAGCTACAGACCTGCTTCTGGGCAGACTGACCAGGCTGCTTCCCTGCTCTGCCTTCGGGGCTGGGAGTCAACTATCTGCTGATCCACAGGAGCTGGACCGCAGGTGACCTGGGGCAGCGTTTCCATCAAAGAGACAGCACAAAAGCACAGCAGCTGGCCTCAGAGAAGAAAGCCCTCAAGGAATCCTTCCGGAGGTTTCTGTTTAGACACTCACCTGGGGCACTGTCACCTTGGTGCCACCCCTCATTGTGCCGCTGTTAGCTTACCTGGGCTGGCTCTGCCAGCCTGGGTCCTCCAAGGCCTTCAGGAGAGGGAGTGGGAGAAAATGGGGGGAGGCAGAGAGCTCATCTTCATGTAGCTGTCACGAATGTAAAAATCCTGGCAGCAAAGTGGGACTTGTGGTAATAATTGTGACACAATAGACTTTGACAAGACAGACTGTTGATATGTTCATTTGCATATAGATGCACAGCCCCTCTCCTCTGCGATACACAGAGGCCCCGTGCAGGCCCCAAACATTCCTGCAGGGCAAGGCCGCCTTCCAGGTCTTCAGCAAGGAGTACACCACCACCAGCCCACGCATGAGGTGGTCTTGTTTTTTTTTTTTAAAGGTGTAACATTCTATGCAATATATGTATTCCCGAAGATTTTATTTTAAAGATTTTATTTATTTATTTATTTACTTATGCATACAAGCTGGGGTACAGACCACAGGCATGCGGTGGTGAAAGGGTTCACCAGAGACAGAGTGGGGAGCAGAACAGGCAGACCGAGGAAACACACTGCTGAGGGGAGCAGAGGGCGAGGCAGCAGAGGTCTGCCGCACCATGTGGGAATCTCTCCCGCTGGGTGTCGAACTCACATCGCTGCTGACTACAGCTCCACAGCGCATTGCCTAAGCGCTGCGCCACTGGGGAGGCCCCGGTCTTGGTTTTGGAAACAGAATTTATAAAAGAGAAAAGATCGGAGGCACATCAGGGCAACTGGCAGCTGTGTGTTTTCGGCAGGAAGGGTGGACAAACTCCAGAGCCCTGGCCAGTCCACCTGGAACGTCCCAGAGGGGCGCACTGCGAGAGAAAGGGCGTGACCCCGGGAGAACCTTCCAGGAGCTGCAAGAAGCGCGCTACTCAGCAGGTTGGGGCCCGGGGGGGGGGGGGGG